>ML276734.1:0-53169 GCA_005239495.1 Nicotiana undulata
ATATAGAGAGAGAGAGAGAGAGAGAGACACACACACACACAAAATACACTTAAACCCTATTGCATTTTCTGGTTTGCCTAAAAATACATGGAACCCCATCACAGAGATAAGTTTCTTCAAAGACTTATGGTCTACCACATTAAGTGAAAAAACCTATTTCAATTGAATCAGAACATTCCTATAATCACTAATAAGCTGGAAATGATGTTTCCATGTGGTTTTTTTGATGTGATGGAACACCTTCCAATTCACCTTATACACGAGGCGCCACTTGGAGGCCCGGTTCAATGCAAGTGAATGTATCCATTTGAGAGGTAATGATCAAACCTTGATTTATTCTTGTAATTTTCTTTAACGTTATCATCTAATAGGACAATGTGCAGGACTACCGACAAGTGTAAACAATTTCTTAAACAAAGGAATAGGCTTGAAGGATCCATATGTGAAGCCTATCTTGCAAAGGAAACTGTCCATATTTGTTCCTACTACTTTGACAGTCATGTGCCATATGCTAGAAATAGGCCAAATCGGCACAAGGTCATGACTGAGATCGATCCATTATATCCACCAGTGTCCTTATTCAATCAACTAGGTCGAGGTTCGAAAGATCGAAAAAGGGCCTAAGTAGTATGGAGTACAAATCAGCTTAAAATCACATGTTGCTAAATTGTCCAGAAGTTCAACACCTAGAAGAGGTACAAATGTACAGTCGCAGTACAACATAACTTAGGTTAATATAAAGAGGGAGTATGATCTCTATGATCCTTTTATAATTGCAGAAAGAGTTAGGCAAGTGTACTATGCTCCATATCCATTGTGGAGGGATAAGCCTGATTGGTTGGTTGTAATCAAAACAAATCCTGTTGGTAGGGTGGAAGTTGAGAATGTGCTTGATGTTGCTTACCAAAGCAATACCTCAAGTGTTAACGAAATGGTGGAAGGTCACTTAGAAAATTACTTGGAGTATCTTCAACGCATATTAGAAGAAGTTGAAATGGAGGAAATAACAATCATAGAAAATGAGGATGAAGAATCACCTAATGAAAATGAAATAAGTGAAGAGGAAGAATTTTTAGACGAGGAAGGATACGTCGACGAAAACGGCTAGCATGATAGTTTTTTCAAGCGCTCTCAACTTATATAGATTTATATTCTCAATTCAAACGTTTTCTTTAATTTATAAAGATGACTGGTAGGGGTCGAGGTAGGTCTAGGAAGGATAAAATGCCTATTGATAATGATGATGGTGCTACACCCTGGCTTCCTTCCACTCCACACTTGCATCCCTCTGCTGCTGATGACCGGCAGCAATTTTCTAGGCACACATCTATTCCACAACATCCATCTAATCATAATACTACTCACCATTCGCCCTCCGAGCAGTATTATTACCATTCGCCCTCACAGGGCAATATCCCGCTTCCTCCATATGATCCTACATGTAATTACATGGATCCATTGAGTCAGCAGTCATAGAGCCATGTGGTACGCCCGTCATCTGCTCCATTTGCTTCATCGCCAGCTTGATTGAATCCATCAAGATTTCAGCTAGATCGCAACAGTGGTCTATATCGTAGCAAGGGTCTAGGTCGATGCATAGGTGTGGATCGCATCCACCATCATTAGGGACCCCGTCTCCCTCTCCACGGAGATCGTTTCCTAGCATTTCTAGACTTCGTGTTCGGGATAGTAGCACCGAGACATATGCCTCCCCTTCTGCGCACACTTCAAATTCATCGGTGGATGATGATCCAGATGAAGTGCGGTATGATCGTTATCGTATGATGATCATCAGGCATGAGGTCAATGTGTAAGATTTATTTATTACTTCTTCATTTTTGCTGAATTATAATAGCTACTCTTGTTTATTTAATGTAATTGATATGTTGCAGGTTCATACTAATCATCAAGTTACAAAGACAATCACTAAAATTCATGGTCGGTTGTATAATGCACCCTATCTGACTTGGAGTGACTTTCCACCGGCTCTCGTGCAATAAATGTTCAACCAATTTAAGGTTTTAATACAATTCTTATCTATTTAAGCATTATATTAACAATATTTTTATCTAAGGTTACATACTTTATTTTCAGACTAAGTGCGCCTGGGAGGTCCGGTGTAACCGTGAAATTTGTGCAAATTGGGAGTACAAATGCCGTAAGAGACTATATGATTCCTTCTCCTCCAATTGAAAGATTAACAAGAAGCCTTCATGGGTTCTACCGCATTTATGGGAGGATCTAAAGAGATATTGGACCATTTAGAAATTCGAGAAGAAGAGTGAACTGGGAAAGAAGGCCCGAGCATCTGAGAAGGGTGGCTCCTTGCACTGTGTAGGTGTAAGGAGCATGGGGCTATGAGGAGACTACTTGTAATTCCTTAAAATATTTACATCTATTTTTATCGAACTATATTTAGATATGTTAATCTAGTTAACATGTTTTATTATATTTGTAGGAAACAAATATGGGAGGAAAATAACTCATGATGAGTTCTTCATAGAGACTCACATCAGGAAGAAGAAGGCATCGACAAATCCAACTAGATGGGTCGAGGACCGGACGGAGACTGCATATGTAAGTTTCATAACTACTAATAATGTTTATAATATTATGTAGTTAATAATTTTTTATCTTCTAAATAAAGGGTCACTGCAAGATTAACATAGAGGAGTACACTTAGAGCTTGTCACCGAATGAGCAAGGCGAGCGACCACCCCTTTCAGACGAAGATACGCAGAGGATATGGTTGGATGTTGTCGGTGGTCCTAAAAAGGGGATAACATACTTCCTTCCAGAGAAATCATTTCGGCGCTACAGGGATGGATTGCAAGGTATAAAGACTTCCACCCAAGGCGAGGCAATTGATAGGTCGGCTATCTCGTCTATGGAACAAAAAATTACAAAGCTGACAACAAAACTTGAAGAGACAAAGGTTAGAGAACGAAAGAGAGATGAACAATATGGTACCCTTCTAGTTCAACTAGAAAAGAGGGACGAAAAATTTAATCTCCTTCAAGGTCATCTGGCCAATCTTCTTGCTAGTGGTGCTTTAACCATTCCCCGGTCTCGTGAGCCATCACCATATGCTAATACTTATCCTCGTGATCCTTCAAACCATGTCGATGATGAAGGTTATAGTAGTGAATATGAATATTATGCAATATAAAACACTCATTGAATGGTTCGTGTTGCTAAACAAAGTATTGAACTTGTCAATATTTATTTGAGACTAGTTTTGGATGATGATTGTATTGTTGATATTATTTTGTTATTGAACATTTGTATAGTTGTTGTTGTGGTTTGCGTTGTTGTTGTGGTTGTTAGTAGCGTTGTTGGTTAATTGTTGTTGTTGTTGTTGTTGTTGTTAGATAATGGTTGTTGTTGTTAGTTAATTGTTTTTGTTAGTTAATTGTTCTTGTTAGTTAATTGTTCTTGTTGTTGGTTAGTTAATTGTTCTTGTTGTTGATTAATTATGGTTGAATCGCAGCAATGTAATGCTGCCATTATATGATGGATATTGCTTGTAATTGGCAGGTGGTGTAGCTTAAACGCAGGCATTTTTTGCCCAGTTTTTACCAGTAGTGATGTTTCTAAAAATTCCTTTGTATGTCCTTCACCTTTCGTGGAGACTTCAATTCCTTTATCACATTCTGCAGAAGTATCAACAACAACAACTGCAACTACAATAGCAGCAACAACAACATCAACAACTGCAACAACAACCTCAGCAGAAGGAGGGAAAAAGACGAAGTTATTGGCCATGATAGGAGGAGTTAACAGTGAAGGGCACAAGTTACAGCCACTTTCATAATGGTAAGGAGTTTTTTGTTTGGAAAATTCAAAAAAAATGTAAACAATATTTATAAGTAGAAAGACTTAGTCTTTTTTTCCTTTATTTTTTCATCGCGAACTATTTAATATTTTGAAGTAGGGAATTTCTTTTGCATGAATGAATTTGGAAATAACTAAAAGAAAGGAGAGTCTAAAATACGAAAAAACTTGCACTTAAAATAACTAGCTACAAGGCCACATGTCTCCCATCAAATAAAACCAACCACTACAACTAATTAAGATCATTTTTATGTTGTATAATGAGCTTCTCACTATTACATATCCACTTGAATATTTAAGTTTGAGAAAAGATATGAAAATAGAACATGAAGCTATGGACAAACCATCTCGCGGACAAAATCACAAGTTGTGGACAAACCATCCAGAAATTACAACAAAACCTAATATATCTATATATTGTCGCGCCCCATTTTTCTCGCCCAAGGTACTCCTTTCGGGGTCTGGTTGAAAAAGGGTTTAAGACATTGGTTGAGACAACTCGTTTCTTTTGGAAAAGGGGGTTTGCATTTTGAAGAGTCGCCACCTAACGATTTTAAGGTGCGTTAGGGCACCTAGGAGGTTCTTTTATAACTACGTTTGATAACCAGAGATAGGTAAGGGCTTGAAATTATTTTAAAGGTGAAAATACTAAGGCGACATATAAGAAAAACATATAGGACTTCAATTAAGGGGAGCATGGAAGACAAATAAAAGGCTCAGATATACCTCCACACACAGTACACGTAGACAACATGGCTCATACACGATTAAGGTCCAGATTCAGATCCTGATCCTAAACATGGTATCTAAGTGATAACACAAAGACAGATTTATTGCAAATGTTTAGAGACTAGTTACCAGTTTGTTAGAACAGGAAGACTGTTTTATACATCTGTATTTAAACTAAGTGTAATTAAATGAGTACGATCCTATAACATGATGTCTAATGTAGAATGGTGCACATGCAGTCGCTAAAACAGGACCTCTAAATGCACATAGAATCACAACATTATGCACAGTTTCAGGAATAACATAGGTGACAGTTTTTAATGCTTGTTTATCTTAACAAATGTTTGCTAAGTGTAGAGCATGGTTGCAACGCGAATAACAATTGATATTAATACATTTATCCTAAGACAATATCTCTAAATGATGTTTCAAAACATGTTTACTAGACAGAATCACATAATAGTGATTTATTTTTTTGTTGGTATTATTTTCTCTATAGACAGGATTTCTAAGTGAGGGTAATAAATGATGACATGCTGAAAGAAAATAGTGTATGTGAGCCTAAATAGCATGATATCTAACGCATGGCAGGCTTGGCATATGTTGTACCTAAACATGGCTGCTATTGCGCATAGAGAAAGTAAACCTATAAACATGGTCTCTACCCTTGATTATACTACATCATGCATATCACCCACCCATTTTTCACTATCCGACCCCAGAGTTGTTTACGATTAATTATTACAGACCATTGAATAGGCATTACATAACTGAAATAAAAGAAAATAAGAAGTTAACTATAGGGAGCCTATAGTATAGGCCCAGATCTCCATGTCTTCAATGCCAGGTAATGTTTCACAGCGTTTTTAAAATTCGGGTGTGTCAGAGTTCCCTAAGGACCTCAAGAGATCCCGGACAGTGCTCACACCCAGATTTCATAGCCAAGATAGAATAAGTTTAGTGTGGAAAGGCCAGCTTTTGTGAGTCAAAGTTCAGAGGGAGCTCAAGGGTCCCAAGGCAATGCTCACACAAAAGGGGCAGAACTTAATGCTCTAAGAGTAGAGTGAGAGTGCTTGATATAGTTTGAAAGCTTTGGGTAAGAAAACAGCTTTGGAAAAGAGACTTAATGGAAATAGCTTTTCATAACAAAAGTTTAACTGATGAAAATAATTTGAAAGAACATGAACACCAATCTCAGAACCAAGGCAAAGTCAGCATCACACAAAGGACCCAGAATGGTCCAACAACCCCAAACAGGGGTAAGAGGATTTGAGGGACACATAGGTACAAAGTACTGAACATGTAACAGGTAGGAGTATGCATAAACAATCAGTGATCCTAAGAGGTTTAGGAATTTGGGAATACAATGGGGTATATGATTAGATCATCATAACAGTACCAAACAATTAAGACTCTAATCAGAATAATGTACCAAACACAGGCATGAGGGATTCATATAAGAATCATGTATTAAGTATACAGAGACATGTTGTTCATGACAAACAAAGCATAACTTAACATGTATATGGGCTTCAAGATCTTAATTACATGTTGAACAACAAAGTAATAAATAAAAGCAAATTAGACACACAATGAATTGCAACAGTAGTAGAAACATATTGGTTGGAGAACTGAAATCTGAATTAGAACATACCAGTGAGATGAAGAAAGCAGTAACACAAAGCAAGAGATAGGAGATGCACAATAGTTAGCCTTGGCTTGCAGCTGGCTAACTTAGAGTAGTAGCAAGTACCAGAGAAGAGAGAATAGAGAGAGTAGCAAGTTTTAGTTATGATAGAAAGAGTTGAACATATTAGTTCCGTTTGTCTAAAATGAGAGAAGAGCATACATATATATAGTTTTTGAAAGTTGGGTTGAAATAAGGTAAAAACAAGAATCAATTAACAATTATGGAACTTAGTATCAATTCGAGTGAAATGAGCCCAAGTACTCCCATAATTAAGGGAGTTATTCAAACGGTGAGTACAAAAGGAAAGGGACCATATATAGACTAAAGGGAACATTCAAACAGTGTGAAATCAGCATGAGTATCCCTTGATTGAAGGGGTTAAATTCAAACGGCTAATAGGCAAATAACAAATAAGGAAATTTCTCATGCATATACCATATAAGAAAACAATTTCAACCCAATACAAGTATGCAATTGAGACTAGGTTCATCAGATTTTTATTAAGAAGATCGGGATCAATTAACGATAAATCAACCATGTAACAAGGTAAGAAATAAGTTAAAAGTCGGAAGTTAGTAAGAATGGTCCATAAGAAATCAGTAGGGTTTTTCAAATCTCAAGGACTCAGGGATTCAAATAATAAATCAGGAACCCTAACGAAGTAAAATTATAGAGAATCAGTGATTCGAACAGGAATATTTACGGGCACGAGGTTCTAAAACGCAAAATGACCAGTCGGGTTGTTACATTCTCCACCTCTTAAACAAACGTTCGTCCTCGAACGGGTCTAGAATCATACCTGGAGTGCTGAATAAGTGTGGATATCTACTCCGCATGTCCTCCTCGGACTCCCAAGTCGTCTCTTTGACTGCTTGGCCCCTCCACTGGACCTTTACGGCGGAAACCCTCTTGGACCTCAACTGGCGATCCTGCCTGTCAATGATAGCAATTGCCTCTTCCTCGTAACCCAACCTCTCTTCTAGCTGAATGGTGGTGAAATCTACCACGTGAGAGATGTCGGCGTGGTACCTCCGGAGCATGGACACATGAAAGACCATATGAACTCCTGATAAACTGGGAGGTAAAGCAAGCTCGTAGGCAACCTCCCCAACTCGTCTCAAAACCTCAAATGGGCATATACACCTTGGCCTTAGCTTGCCCTTCTTCCCAAACCTCATAATATCCTTCATTGGCGAGACTTTCAACAGGACCTTCTCTCCCTCCATAAATGATACATCAAGCGCCTTCTGATCTGCGTAACTCTTCTGTCTCGACTATGTTGTGCGAAGCCTCTCCTAGATCAACTTTACTTTCTCCAAAGCATCCTTCACCAGGTCGGTTCCATATAACCTAGCCTTGCCAAGATCAAACCAGCAAATATGAGAACGACATCGTCGACCATACAAGGCCTCAAATGGAGCCATCTCAATTCTGGACTGATAACTATTATTATAAGCAAATTCGTCCAAAGGCAAGAACTGGTCCCAGTTCCCTCCAAAGTCAATCAGACATGCCCTAAGCATATCCTCCAATATCTGAATTGTCTGCTCCGACTGCCCGTCAGTATGAGGGTGAAATGTTGTGATGAGCTCCACCCGGGTGCCCAACTCACTCTGTAATGCTCTCCAGAAGTACGAGGTGAACTGAGGACCTCGATCTGATATAATGGACACAAGCACACCGTGCAACCGAACTATCTCCCGAATGTAGATCTGGGCCAACCTCTTAGAAGTATAAGTAGTAGCTAATGGGATAAAATGTGCCGACTTGGTCAACCTGTCCACAATGACCCAAACCGCATCAACCTTCCTCAAGGTTCGAGGCAACCCAACTACGAAGTCCATAGTGATGTGATCCCATTTCCATTCAGGTATAGGCATCTGCTGAAGTAGGCCTCCTGGACTCTAGTGCTCATACTTAAGCTGCTGGCAATTTAGACACCTAGCCACATACACCACTATGTCTTTCTTCATCCTCCTCCACTAGAAATGCTGCTTCAAGTCACGATACATCTTCGTAGCACCAGGATGAATAGAATATCGTGAACTGTGAGCCTCCTCTACAATCCTCCCCCTCATGCCATCAACATTAGGGACACATAAGCGACCCTGAAGTCCCAGAACACCATCCTCGCCAATAGAAACCTCTTTGGCACCACCTTGTACCACTGTTTCCCGGAGATCCACCAAGTGCGGATCATCAAACTGCCGAGCCCTGATCTCCCCCAATAATGATGACTGAGCAACCACACGTGCAAGAACTCATATGGGCTCTGAAAGGTACAACCTTACCAAGCGATTAGCCAAGGACTGAATGTCCAAAGCTAGAGGTCTCTCCTCTGTTGAAATGTAAGCCAAGCTACCCATGCTCTCTGCCTTTCTGCTTATGGAATCTGCAACAACATTCGCCTTGCCCAGATGATAAAGAATGGTGATGTCATAATCCTTCAGCAACTCAAGCCACATGCACTGCCTCAAATTAATATCCCTCTGCTTGAACAAGTGCTGCAAACTGCGGTGGTCTGTGTAAACTCACAAGGCACCCCATACAAGTAGTGCCTCCAAATCTTAAGAGCATGAACAATCGCTGCTAACTCCAAGTCATGCACAGGGTAATTTTTCTCATGAACCTTCAGCTGCCGTGAAGCATATGCAATAACTCGCCCCTCCTGAATCAACACACAACTCAAACACACGCGTGAAGCGTCGCAATAAATTGTATATATCCCAGAACCAGAAGGCAATACTAGGACAAGTGTTCAGGTCAATGTTGTCTTGAGCTTCTGAAAGCTCGCCTCACAGTCGTCGAACCATCGGAATGGGGCATTCTTGTAAGTCAACATAGTCAGAGGAGATGTAATGGCTTAAAAACCCTCCACAAATCGACGATAATAACCCTCCAGACCTAAGAAGCTCCTGATCTCTGTAGCTGAAGTAGGGTGTGGCCAACTCTGAACTGCCTCAATCTTCTTAGGATCAACCTTGATACCCTTTCCGGATACCACATGTCCCAAGAATGCCACAGAATCCAACCAAAACTCACACTTGGAGAACTTAGCATACAACTTCTGTACTCGCAAAGTCTGGAGAACAACTCTCAAATGTTGCTCGTGCTCCCCCAGGCTACGTGAGTAAATCAGAATGTCATCAATAAAGACGATGACAAAGAATCGATATAAGGCCTGAACACCCTGTTCATCAAGTCCATAAATGCTATTGGGGCATTAGTTAAGCCAAAGGACATCACCAGGAACTCATAATGACCATATCTCGTACGAAAGGCAGTCTTCGGAACATCTGAGTCCCGAATCTTCAGCTGATGGTACCCCGATATCAAGTCAATGTTAGAAATCACCCGAGCACCTTGCAACTGGTCAAACAAATCATCAATACGTGGCAACAGGTACTTGTTCTGGATGGTGACCTTGTTAAACTGGCGGTAATCAATACACATCTGCATAGTCCCATCCTTCTTCTTCACAAATAACACTAGAGCACCCTAAGGCGACACACTCGGTCTTAAAATGTAAAGACCCGTAAAATTTCTTGCTTAAAATAATGCCCGAATAAGTCCCCGAGTTGTTATCTCTTAGGAAACTCTTAAATCAGACCTTGATTTTTGTTAAAGTACCCCGGGAATTGGAAGAACTTAATTTTTCCAGAAATTGGGTGTTATGCGACGCACTATGCGATCGCATAAATGTATGCGGACCGCATAGTGGCCGCATACACGGGCAGATCACTGCCCAACTGAAGGGGTGTTATGCAACGCATAATGCGATCGCATAACGTGTATGCGGACGGCATAGTGGTCGCATACCTAGACAGAATTTTTTCAGAATTTGGCCCACCTAGGGCCATTCTGCGGTCCAATATGCGAACCGCATGTCAGGAATGCAATCGGATTCCTGACCGCATATTCGACACGGTCTTTTAATTTTCTAAAATTACTCGACCCCAGTTTCATTTAACCCCTGCCCCCTTTCATTTTAACAAGATTTCTGAACAAAATAGAGAGAAGGAAAGGAGAGTTCTTGAGAGAGGAAGTGGTCCTTCCATTAAAGGGATTTTCAAGGTCTCTTGGGCTCGGTATTTCGAGTAGTCTCCTTCTTCCCCATTCTAGCAGGTAAGGTTTCCCAATCCCCTTTTTCCATAAATTTTTTGATTTTAAACAAAGGGAGGGTTGGCATGGATTGACTCTTGAAAATATTAACTAAGACCTTGCATGCATGTTTAATAATGGTGTTAATCTAGTAAGAAGGAGTGGGTTGGGGTAAACTTCAGAAAGATAGGGTTGGTAATCTAATGGGTTCACCTAGTGTTTGGCAAAATGCTTGAGAGAGAGTCCGAATTGCATGCATGACTTTCAATTCTGAGTTGAATATGTTTAACTGTGAACTAGATTGATGGTACTAGGTGGTTCAATGATTGTGAGTAAAAGTTAAAAAGGGAAACTCGACTCCAGGTACGTATGGCTAATTTTTAACCCTTGTAGAATCTTCTCGTTGGTGTTCGAGCATATGGTATGTCGACTTCGTTTGAGATTATGTGAATTGATCGTTCTAATGTGTTGAGACGTAAGATTATATTCTCTGATTGTCTTAGTTGATTGCCATACTCCCGTGCTATGTGAAGTTGTGAAAATGGTGATTCCTTGTGCTTACTCTATCACGTGCAAAGCTCGTTAACTGTTGAACACCTCGGTATGAAAGTATGTACTACCAAACTAAAGAAATGATAACGAATCAAATGGTTGAATGTATCTAAGTGCTAAATGTTGTATAGTAAATAATGGAAAGGAAACATGGATAACTAATAGAGCTTTATGTTGATGGCATACTGTATTTGATTCATTGTTGGATAAAGATTTATGTGGCCGTAATTCCATATGGTTATTTGGTTGTTATGAATGAATATCCTTGATGATGAGAATCTTTGTGATTAACTCGTTGGTTAATATGAACTTATGTTCTTCATGATGAAGATACTTGTGATTTAAATTGGTGGTGATTGTTAATTATCCGGTGGGATCGGATTGTACGCAACACGGAGAAATAAGGGTGGACGAGGTAATAAAGGTGAGAGAAGGGGATAAGGGTGGCCGAGGTAATAAGGTTGGCCGAGGTAATAAGGATGGAATGTGATCATTATCACTATTTAAATGAAAATCTATGAGACTCTTGAATATGGAGGTGTTGAAAAGAAAAGGGGAATTTGTGAAACTCTTGATTTTGGTAATTTTGATTTCTGTGTAATGCTTGTTGGATTCTATTAACTGTCTCTTATCTGTGTACTGCTTGATTGTACTTGGGGTAAAGTTTGTTCATACATACTAGTACTATTCCACAGTGCTAACGTCCCTTTTGCCGGGGGCGCTACATCTTTTATATGGATGTAGGTGGTTCCGCAGCAGGTAGCTCAGCCCGCCGTTAGTGGTGCCTCCTCTTCATCTACTCAGCAGTTGTGGTGAGACCCTCTTCTCCTCGGGGCCGTGTGTGGAATATACCACCCTCTTTTGCTTATGTTCTAAAGGTATAGCCGGGGCCTTGTTACCGGCAAGTTATGTAAAATCCCTAGTATTCGTAGAGGCTCCGTAGACACAATGTGGGTAGTGTATATATGTATTTTTGGGTAGTAGCAGTACGTACTCGGAACCGTGGATCATGTTGAAAATTTATGTATGTATTATGTATGTTTGAATATTAGTCGTTGGCAGATTAAAAGAGGAAACAATGGAGATTTGTTGTAAGACGTACTTTGAAACTAAAATCGGCTAACTCATCTCAATTACTGTATGTTATAAACGCGGGGTAACACGTTGGGCAGGAAAGGCAATCCAGGTCCGCTTGACTGGGATCACCCGGTTAGGCGCCGGTCTCGTCCCTCGATTTTGGGGCGTGACAAACTTGGTATCAGAGCCTAAGGTTTTAAAAGTGTCCTAGGATGTTCGAATCGTGTCTAGTAGAGCCCTTCTTATCGATGTGTTGTCGACCACATCCATAATTAGGCTGCTGCATCGACATTTAGGAAAATACCCTTTCATTGTTATTCTGTATCGTGCGACGGAGTTAAATGTGAGAATGTCTTTATCTAATTTGTGTGTTGTCCTAATTTTCAGTAGAAGAGAGCTCGACTTGGCCTAGAGGCCAATGCCACCCCCAGTGTGGCCACACATCCTTTATCTGATGGTGCGGGTGAGAATGATTCCCCGAACCTAAATTTGCCGGACTCTTCCGTGCCAGGCCAGTCTATCCATATTCCTGCTCTAGCGGAGGGTACTGAAATCCCGCCCGCTGATGTTCCTGATCCTTCTTCAGTTCCAGCTTCCGGTCCCAGTATTTCTGATGGGGACCTCAGGGGGGCTATTCAGATGTTGACTCAGTTAGTGGCCTCCCAGGCGCAAAGATCTCAAGATGCCCATGTGTCCTCTAGCGAGCGAAGGGATTCTTCAGGTTTTAGGATCGACCAGTTTCTGCGGTTAGCCCCTCCAGATTTCACAGGCACCGACCTAGAGGCCGATCCTCAAGATTTTATAGATGAAATGTACAAGACTCTCCGGGTTATGAAGGCTGATCAAACATAGGGAGTTGAGTTGGCTTCCTATCGTCGAAAGGGAGCAACATATTCGTGGTTTGAGACGTTGGAGAGTTCCCGTGGATAGGGGAGCCCTCCGGCGAGGTGGGTCGAGTTCGTAGATGCCTTCATGGATCATTTATTGCCTACCGAGACTATGGGAGCCCGTGCTGCAGAGTTTGAGGTCCTTAAGCAGGGCCACATGAGTGTGTGGGAGTACCATATAGAGTTTGTGCGCTTGTCAAAGTATGCTACCCACATGATGCCGACTATGGAGGCCAGAGTTCGTCGGTTTGTTCGGGGCCTAGGTCCCTTGGTTGTCAATGAGGTTGCTACAGCTGCTTTGCATTCGGATATGAACTACGGGAAGATTGTGGGTTTTTCCCAGGCTACAGAGACACGGGAATTGAAGATAAGGTCAGAGAGGGAGAGTAGTAGTAAGGTCCGGTCAGCGGGCAACCCTAGGAACTCGGTTGGAGGTGGGAGACCAGCCCTTGGGAGAGGGTCCTCAGGACCATCTCAGTCCTATGCTCAGTCCTCAGCCAGTGCGCCGCCATCAGGGCGCAGTTATCAGCAGGGAGGTCACTTGGGGCCCGGTTCAGATAGCAGGAGGTTCCACCAGTCAGGACGTTCTGGTTTGAGGTATCAGCAGCAGCGAAGGGCCCCATGCCCTAAGTGTGGGAGGTCCCATCCTGAGCCATGTTACTTGGATATTCCGGTATGTTTCAGATGCGGAATGAGAGGTCATACCTAGTGGAATTGTCGTGCGCCCAGTCAGGGCACGGGTAGGGGCACTGATCAGACGTCCGGTTCTTCAGCCGCTACATCTTTAGCAAGCCCTCCAGCTCCAGCAGGGCGCGGTGCAGCTAGGGGTAGAGCACGGGGTCAAGGGTGACCCAGTCGGTTCTATGCCTTGAATGGTCGCCAGAGTGCGGAGGCTTCTCCAGATGTTGTCACAGGTATTCTGTCTGTGCAAACGTTTAATGTTTATGCTCTTATTGATCCGGGGTCCTCTTTGTCATATGTTACTCCATTTATTGCTTCGAGTTTCGGGATAAAACCCGAATAGCTTCTTGAGCCGTTCTCAGTATCGACTCTGGTTGGTGATTCCTTTACGGCCGCGCGAGTCTATAGGAATTTTGTTGTCACGGTGTGTGGTCGAGATACCACGGCCGATCTTATTGAATTAAAGATTTTAGATTTTGATGTTATCATGGGAATGGATTGGCTTTACTCGTGCTTTGCTAAACTCGATTGCCGAACCAGAATTATGAGGCTCGAATTTCCTAACCAGCCCGTCATTAAATGGAAAGGGAATGATGTCGTGCCAAGGGGTAGGCTTATTTCCTATCTTAAGGCCTCCAAAATGATCAGGAAAGGATGCATCTACCATTCGGTACGGGTTGCGGACACCGCTTCAGAGGTGCCTGCTCCCGAGTCCGTGCCGGTTGTGAATGAGTTTCTAGGAGTGTTTCCGGATGAGTTACCTGGGATTCCGCCAGATAGAGAGATTGATTTCGGGATTGACGTATTGCCAAATACGCACCCAATATCTATTCCACCGTACAGAATGGCGCCAGCAGAATCGAGAGAGTTAAAGGAGCAATTGAAAGATCTATTAGAAAAAGGTTTTATTCGGCCAAGTGTGTCGCCTTGGGGCGCACCGGTTCTTTTTGTCAGAAAGAAAGATGGATAGCTTCGAATGTGTATTGATTATCGGCAACTCAACAAGGTCACCATCAAGAATAAATATCCACTGCCTCGGATAGATGATTTGTTCGATCAATTGCAAGGTGCTAGATTCTTCTCAAAGATTGATTTATGGTCAGGGTAACACCAGTTAAAGATCAGGGCACAGGATATTCCTAAGACCGCCTTCAAGACTCGTTATGGTCATTTTGAATTTCTAGTAATGTCTTTTGGGCTAACCAACGCCCCAGCAACTTTCATGGATCTTATGAATCGGGTTTTCAAGTTGTTTCTTCACTCCTTTGTGATATTTTTCATTGATGATATCCTTGTTTATTCGCGAAGTCGGGAAGATGATGTTAATCACCTCAGGGCAGTTCTGCAGACTCTTCATCAGCACCGCCTGTATGCTAAATTTTCGAAATGTGAGTTTTGGCTAGAATCGGTCGCGTTTTTGGGTCATGTAGTCTCTAGGGAAGGAATTCAAGTAGATTCCCAAAAGATTGCAGCAGTGAATGATTGGCCTAGACCAACAACCCCGACAGAGATTCGTAGTTTCTTGGGTCTAGTTGGGTATTATCGGAGATTTGTTGAGGGATTCTCTACTCTCGCCTCCCCATTGACTAAGCTGATGCATAAAGTAGTTAAGTTTCAGTGGTCTGATGCTTGCGAAAAGAGTTTTCAAGAATTGAAGTCGATATTGACTTCGGCACCAGTGTTAACCTTTCCAGAAGGTTCGGAGGAATTCGTGGTTTATTGTGATGCGTCGAGAGTTGGTTTGGGGTGTGTGTTGATGCAGCATGGTAAAGTTATAGCATATGCTTCAAAACAGCTCAAGAATCACGAGAAGAACTATCCGACGCATGATTTGGAGCTCGCAGCGGTTGTGTTTGCATTGAAAATTTGGCGGCATTATCTTTATGGGGTCCATGTGGACGTGTTCACAGACCACAAGATCCTTCAGTACCTATTCAAACAGAAGGAGTTGAATTTAAAGCAGCGAAGGTGGTTATAGTTGCTCAAAGATTATGATATGAATATTTTGTACCATCCAGGAAGGGAGAATGTGGTAGCCGACGCTGTTAGTCGGAAATCCATGGGTAGCTTAGCACATTTAGGGGCCGGTCAGAGGCCTTTGGCTCGAGAGGTTCATCAGTTGGCCAGTCTTGGGGTCTGTCTTTCGACCTCAGATGAAGGGGAATGTCGTGGTGAGAAATGGAGCGGAGTCTTTGCTTGTAACGGAAGTCAAGGAAAAGAAATTCAGAGACCCAGCATTAACACAATTGAGGGAAGCAAATTTAAATCACAAGACTTCAGCGTTTTCACTTGGCAATGATGACGGTGTCTTGCGATGTCAGGGGAGAATATGTGTTCCAGATGTAGATAATCTCCGGGAGAGGGTAATGGCAGAGGCTCATAACTCCAGGTATTCTATTCACCCAGGTTCCACGAAAATGTATCACGATCTCAAGGAGATTTATTGGTGGAATGGTATGAAGAGGGGTGTGGCGGACTTGGTGTCTAGATGTTCGAATTGTCAGCAGGTGAAGGCCGAGCATCAGAGGCCCGGTGGGCTGACTCAGCTTATGGAAATACCGATGTAGAAATGGGAGGTGATCAACATGGACTTCGTGGTAAGGTTACCTCGCACTCAATGCAAGTTCGACTCAATTTGGGTGATAGTGGATCGAATCACAAAATCAGCTCACTTCTTGCCAGTCAAGTCCACCGATACTACAGAACAGTACGCTCAGCTGTATATCAAGTAAATAGTCAGACTTCATGGCACTCCAGTTTTTATTATCTCGGATCGAGGGGCCCAGTTCACAGCTAACTTTTGGAGGACATTTCAGCAAGGTCTGGGTACTCAGGTAAATCTCAGCACAGCTTTCCATCCACAGACGGACAGTCAAGCGGAGCGGACTATTCAGACACTTGAGGATATGTTGTGGTCTTGTGTTTTGGATTTCAAGGGTAGCTGGGATGATCACTTGCCGCTTGTAGAGTTTGATTACAATAACAACTTCCATGCTAGTATTCAGATGGCCCCATTTGAGGCATTGTATAGAAACAGATGTAGATCTCCGATCGGATGGTTTGAGGTTGGTGAGGCAGAATTGATAGGGCCAGATCTTGTGCACCAAGCTATGGAAAAAGTTAGAGTCATTCAGGAAAGGATGAAAACTGCTCAGAGTCGTCAGAAATCCTATGCGGATGTTCGTCGTAGAGATTTAGAGTTTCAAGTAGATGATTGGGTATTCTTGAAGGTATCTCCCATGAAGGGAGTCATGCGGTTCGGAAAGAAAGGGAAATTGAGCCCAAGGTATGTCGGGCCGTATCGGATCGCTCAAAGGATAGGACAAGTCGCGTATAGGCTGGAATTGCCCCCTGAAATGTCATTAGTGCACCCGGTATTCCACGTATCTATGTTGAAGAAGGTAATTGGATATCCTTCCGTCATCGTGCCAGTTGATACCATTGAGGTTAGTGAAGAATTGTCATATGAAGAAGTTCCGGTTGTCATTCTTGATAGGCAGGTCCGTAGATTGAGAAACAAAGAGATTGCTTCTGTTAAAGTGTTGTGGCGAAGTCGACGAGTCGAGGAAGCCACGTGGGAAACAGAGAAAGAAATGAAAGAAAAATACCCCCATCTTCTTGAGCAAGTGTAGTAGTGATCGTGCGAATCATGGTTCCAGGAAATTTGATGTTGTACTCAGACTCGTGCCAAGCACCCTATTTTTCTTTCCTCTCCTAATTGCCTTATTGTTGTAACTTCCCAATGCGTGCTAAAACTGTATACAAAGTTGTTAACTAGGTGGTGTTCCACCTTTAAAGCAAATAAAAAATTTGTGAAACAAATGTGCTAAGTAAGTGATTAATAGTAGTGTAGATTAGTAACGGCTAGAAAAAATTTCTATGATCTATTGAGGTGATTGAACTGTATGGGGCACACTGAAATGGCCCAACGCTATGTGCAAATTGTGTGCCACTAATTGAGTCTTATGCTAAATTGTGATGAAAGGAGGATGAGCCATATGTATTTATCAAGGTAATTGGATATGTGCAAGAGTTGAGGTGATGAATGGTATACCAGTTGTAGGGATAAAGAAATTTGTGTAATGATGCTTGGAAATGTGTTTCGGGGGCACTCTGTCAGGTGGATAGGTCTAAATACAAAGGAGACTCTGGCGAAATTTTCTGAAAATACCGGAGTTAGTGTAAATGGGAAGGTTGCATATCATGTTTTCCAAAACCAAATGATTCCCAAAATCCTCATTCGAGGACGAATGATTTTTAAGGGGGGGAGAATATAAAGACCCGTAAAATTTCTTGCTTAATAATGCCCGAATAAGTCCCCAAGTTGTTATCTCTGAGGAAACTCTTAAATCGGACCTTGATTTCTGTAAAAGTACCCCGACAATTGGATGAACTTAATTTTTCCAGAAATTGGGTGTTATGCGATCGCATAACGTGTATGAGGACCGCATAGTGGCCGCATACACGAGCAGATCACTGCCCAACTGAAGGGGTGTTATGCGACGCATAATACGATCGCATAACGTGTATGGACCGCATAGTGGTCGCATACCTGGGCAGAATGTTTTCAGAATTTGTCCCACCTGGGGCCATTCTGCGGTCCAATATGCGACCGCATGTCAGGAATGCGATCGCATTCCTGACCGCATATTTGACACGGTCTTTTAATTTTCTAAAATTATATACCCGACCCCAGTTTCATTTAACCTCTGCCCCCTTTCATTTTAACAAGATTTCTGAACAAAATAGAGAGAAGGAAAGGAGAGTTCTTGAGAGATAAAGTGGTCCTTCCATTAAAGGGATTTTCAAGGTCTCCTGGGCTCGGTATTTCGAGCAGTCTCCTTCTTCCCCATTCTAGGAGGTAAGGGTTCCCAATCCCCTTTTTCCATTAATTTTCTGATTTTAAACAAAAAGAGGGTTGGCATGGATTGACTCTTGAAAATATTAACTAAGACCTTGCATGCATGTTTAATAATGGTGTTAATCTAGGAAGAAGGAGTGGGTTGGGGTAAACATCACAAAGATAGGGTTGGTAATCTAATGGGTTCACCTAGTGTTTGGCAAAATGCTTGAAAGAGAGTCCGAATGGCATGCATGACTTTCAATTCTGAGTTGAATATGTTTAACTGTGAACTAGATTGATGGTACTAGGCGGTTCGGTGATTGTGAGTAAAAGTTAAAAAGGGAAACTCGACTCCAGGTATTTATGGCTAATTTTTAACCCTTGTAGAATCTTCTCGATGGTGTACGAGCATATGGTATGTGTACTTCGTTTGATATTATGTGAATGGATCGTTCTAATGTGTTGAGACGTAAGATTCTATTCTCTTATTGTCTTAGTTGATTGCCATACTCCCGTGCTATGTGAAGTTGTGAAAATGGTGATTCCTTGTGCTTACTCTATCACGTGCAAAGCTCGTTAACTGTTGAACACCTCGGTATGAAAGAATGTACTACCAAACTAAAGAAATGATAACGAATCCAATGGTTGAATGTATTTAAGTGCTAAATGTTGTGTAGTAAATAATGGAAAGGAAACGTGGATAACTAATAGAGCTTTATGTTGATGGCATATTGTATATGATTCACTGTTGGATAAAGATTTATGTGGCCGTGATTCCATATGGTTATTTGGTTGTTATGAATGAATATCCTTGATGATGAGAATCTTTGTGATTAACTCGTTGGTTAATATGAACTTATGTTCTTCATGATGAAGATACTTGTGATTTAAATTGGTGGTGATTGTTAATTATCCGGTGGGATCGGGTTGCACGTCGCAACACGGAGTAATAAGGGTGGACGAGGTAATAAGGGTGAGAGAAGGGGATAAGGGTGGCCGAGGTAATAAGGGTGGTCGAGGTAATAAGGATGGAATGTGATCGTTATCACTATTGAAATGAAAATCTATGAGACTTTTGAATATGGAGGTGTTGAAAAGAAAAGGGGAATTTGTGAAACTCTTGATTTTGGTTATTTTGATTTCTATGTAATGCTTGTTGGATTCTATTAATTGTCTCTTATCTGTGTACTGCTTGATTGTACTTGGGGTAAAGTTTGTTCATACATACTAGTACTATTCCACAGTGCTAACGTCCCTTTTGTCGAGGGCGCTACATCTTTTATATGGATGTAGGTGGTTCCGCAGCAGGTAGCTCAGCCCGCTGTTAGTGGTGCTCCTCTTCATCTCCTCAGCAGTTGTGGTGAGACCCTCTTCTCCTCGGGGCCGTGTGTGATATATACCACCCTCTTTTGCTTATGTTCTAAAGGTATAGCCGGAGCATTGTTACCGGCAAGTTATGTAAAATCCCTAGTATTCGTACATGCTCCGTAGACACAATGTGGGTAGTTTATATATGTATTTTTGGATAGTAACAGTACGTACTCGGAACCGTGGATCTGGTTGAAAAGTTATGTATGTATTATGTATGTTTGAATATTATTCGTTGGCATGTTAAAAGAGGATACAATGGAGATTTGTTGTAAGACGTACTTTGAAACTAAAATCGGTTAACTCATCTGAATTAATGTATGTTATAAACGCGAGGTAACACGTTGGGCAGGAAAGGCAATCCAGGTCCACTTGACTGGGATCACCCAGTTAGGCGCCGGTCTCGTCCCTCGATTTTGGGGCGTGACAGATAAACCCCTTAGACACTAACTCCTTGAGTTGTTCTTTCAGTTCCTTCAAATCCTTCGGAGTCATACGGTATGGGGTAATAGAGATAGGATGGGTGCCTGGAGCAAACTCAATGCAGAAATCAATGTCATGATCCGGCGGCATGCCTGGAAAGTCTGAAGCGAATACATCAGCAAACTCTCAAACTACTGGCAATGAATCAATTGTCGGAGACTCGGCGGTGGTGTCCCGCACATAATCAAGATAAACCAAACAACCCTTCTCGATCATATGTCGAGCCTTCATGAAAGAAATAACTCGACTAGCTGCACTAGCGGAGGAACCCCTACACTCCAATCTCGGAAACTCGGGCATGGCTAGAGTAACAGTCTTGGAATGGCAATCTAGAATGACATGATAGGGAGATAGCCAGTCCATTCACAGGATGACCTCAAAATCAATCATATCAAGCAACATGAGGTCCGCTCTGGTCTCGAACCAACAAAATGTAACCACACAGGACCGATATACCCGGTCCACAACCGCAGAATCGCCGACAAGAGTGGACACATAAACAGGAGTACCCAAAGACTCACGAGGAATGTCCAAGCAATGAGAAAACAAGGGTGACACATATGAATAAGTGGATCCTGGATCAAACAATACCGATGCATCTCTACCACATACTGAAATAATACTTGTGATCACAGCATCTGAGGTTACTACATCTGGTCTGACCAGGATATCATAGAATCTGGCTGCAGCGCCAGATGACTAACCTTCACCGAAATAAACAGGAGCTGACTGGGCTCCCCCTATCTGGCCTCCACCTCTGGGACGACCCCTACCATTATGTCCTCCACCTCTGGGTGGTCGAACCGTTGGTGCTGACCTCATAGGCTGCTGACCCTGTTGCACTGCCTTGCCCTGAAGCCTAGGATAATACCTCTTCATATGACATGGATCCCCACACTCATAACAAACTCTCAGTACCACGGCCTGCTGCCCTGAAGAAGAACCCTGAATAGCTGGAGGGCGATGTGAACTCTCTGGCATAATACAGAAGTACGGGCTAGAAGACCCCTGATGACTAGAATATCCGCCGGAGGAACCCTGAATAGCTGGAGGGCGGTCAGAACTCTTCGGTATAGCGCTGAAATAAGGCCTCGCTGGAACACCTCGGGGAGGTGGTGGGGGTGCTGAATATGGAGGCCTAATAGGCTGGCCCCTACCGAGCTGACCTCCGCCCATGGCTGGAGCACCTCTAAAATCCCTAGAAAATCTAGCTCTCTTATTTTGCTGACTCTACACTCTGCCCCTCGATCGAAACCCTCAATCTGGCGAGAAATCTCGACCACAAGCTGATAAGGAGTCCCAATATCCACCTCTCGGGCCATGTTGGCCCTAATACCTGAGTGCAACCCAGCTACAAATCTCCTCACTCTCTCTGCATCAGTAGGAAGTATCATGAGTGCATGACGAGACAGCTCAGAAAACCTTGCCTCGCAGTCAGTCATTGACATCTGACCCTGCTCCAGCTGCTAAAACTGATACCGCAGCTTTTCCTTCTCAGAGAGTGGAATATATATGTCCAGGAATAACTGTGTGAACTGCTCCCAAGTGAGGGGAGGAGAATATGCCGGTCTGCCAAGAATGTAGGACTGCCACCATTTGCAGGCCCTGCCCTCTAGCTGGAAAGTAGTGAAGTCGACTCCATGAGACTCCAGTATCCTCATGTTGTACAGTCTGTCCCTGCACCTATCAATAAAGTCCTAGGCATCCTCATTACGCTCCCCTCCGAAGACAAGAGGGTGTAGTCTGGTCCATCTTTCTAATAACTTCAGCGGATCGCCGTCCGCAGTTAGTCTGGGCTTAGGTGCTGCTGCTACCGGCTGAACCCCGCCCATGGGCAGTGTACCCGGGGTCTGATATATTGCTGTTGCATGTACGACGACCTATGCAGTAGGGGTCTGTGCTCCCCCTCCTGCCTGAGATGTGGCCGGATCTGCTGGAAATAAACCAGCTTGAGTCATTGTGTCAATGAACCGCATCATACGGCCCATGACCTCCTGGAATCCTGGCGCCGTCATAAAGTCTAATGGGACAGGATCTGCTGCGGGCACCTCGCCTTGCTCCTCAGTAATGGGGTCCCCTTTTGGATCCACCGGTAGTGCAACTGGAACAAATCTGGGAAGCCCTCGTCCCCTACCTCGGGCCGGCGCCCGCCCCCGTCCTCTGCCACGGCCTGGGATGACGGGAGTAGCGGCCCCTCCCGGTTCCAGAATGTCGGCAGGGTGCGTCCTCACCCACTGTGAGAGAATAGAAGAGTGAGATTTAGTATACCATCAACTGCACGATAGAAGATGAATAAAGAGAGATTTCCTAACACCTTATAGCCTCCCGAAGATAAATACAGACATCTCTGTACCGATATGTAAGAATCTATTGGGTTTGCCCGTAACTTCTGAGACCTATGTGAACCTAGGGCTCTGATACCATGTTGTCACAACCTGAATCCAAAACCAGGTCGCGATGGTGCCCAACACCGTTGTCAGGCAAGCCAACGGCGATTTACTAGTGCGTTTCATTTAATTTACCAAAACATTTTCTGTCAATTACTTGGTTTTAATTAAGACATTAGGCAAAAGCGAGTAACTTAGGTAACTTTTATACAGAATAACGATAAGTGTCATAAATTAATATTTACATCCCAAAATAATGTCTACGTGTGAATGTGCCAAGAACTAGTGTCACAAGTCTACAGGCATCTAGTAGAGTCAGAATCCAAAAGAATACAAGTATGTCCTACTGCCTGAGGAAATATAGACAGAAATAACAAAAGAAAGAAAACTCCAAGGTGCTGCTGGAAGTCGTCAGGAAGCAGCTCACCGTGAAGCCTCGACCAGGTATAAATTAGGGACGAACTCCGGGCTGATACCCAGATGCACCTACCTCAGAACCTGTACAATTAAGTACAGAGCGTAGCATGAGTACATAATAATATGTACCCAGTAAGTATCCAGTCTAATCTTGAAGAAGTAGTGACGAAAGGTCGACTTGACACTTACTAGGGTCCAAACAGAATAAATTAAAGAGAATAACAAGTACACATAAATAATCAAACAATGAATATCTAGCACGTTACGAAACTTACTTCGAGTCAAAACTCTAACATACAAATTTAAAATCTAGTATTTCAAGTCATGTAACAGTTTTAAGTCATGAATAATATCAAACAAGTAGCATGCGCACAATAGATCAGAAGGTATGATTTGGGATAACATAATATTAAATGTGCACTGCAGGACGGTCGAACGGCGCGAACCATAGATGCATCTACTAACCTGCCGTGGTGTACGGACCGCTCCCATGAGAGTAGGGGAAAGAATCAGTCCGCTCGCGGAATATATATATTGCGAAGCGGTCACACATAAACATAATAGTTTTACTTAAATTCCTTTTCCAAAATAATAATGATTCGTCTGAAAACACCTAACATGAGAACATCATGAAACAAATTGCATACAAGGGAGTTACAAGTAATATAGTAAATTATGAAATTCACAAGGCATGGAGTGAACCTAACTACCTGGACATATCAAGAATAGTCACTATGCACAGACTCTGGTCACATCGTACGTACGTAGTCCTCGCAATTAATCACACATAATTGTTTATTTCACCTATGGGGACAATTCCCTCATACGAGGTTAGAGAGGAGACTTACCTCATGTCAAGTCTACTTCCCGGGTCAAGAATGCGCCCGAAACTCCAAATTCGTCGCCCAAGAACTCGAAACTAGTCAAACATTACATTAACAAGTAAATCTATGCTCAAAAGTCCATAATTGTCCTACTTATATGATCATTCCAACCTAAATTGAAAAATCCTAAAATACACCCTTGGGCCTACATGCTCGATTCCGGAAATTTTCGAAGGAAATAATCATTGATAGCCTAAGGATCAGTATTATATAGTTTTTGTATGATTCCATAGCCAATTTCTTAGAAATTTCCCATTTTTATAAAAAACCTAGGTTTTTACTCTAAACTCATGATTTCTACAAATTTAGTGTGTTAATCTACCTAAGAATTTAAGTATTAAACATAATTTATAGTAGAAATTACTTACCTTTGAGCAGCTAGGTCGATTATTTTCTTTGCATGCTCTAAAAATTGTCAAAGGGTGAAGAAATATAATCAAAAATGGTTAAGTCCCGTATTTAAAACAACTTCACTGCCTACAGGTTTCTCGCACCTGCGGCTCGAGGACCGCATTTGCGGAGAAAGGGGAAGGGGGCCTGGCTTCGCACCTGCAAAGCGGAGTCCGCACCTGCAGCTTCGCTTCTACGGAAAATGATCCGCACCTACAGAACTGGGAAACACCTCCTAGGGGTCGCACCTGCGAGACTGGGACCGCATAGGCTGTCTCTCACCTGTGGCTAGCTCTCCGCAGGTGTGGTCGCACCAGATCTGGTGCACCATCAGTCATTTAAAGTTGGTTTTTGCTTCGCTCGATGCCCGAATGGCATCTGGGCCCACCCTAGACCCCGTCCAAATATACCAACAAGTCCTAAATCATAACACGGACTCGCTCAAGCCTTCGGAACGTCCGAAACAACGCTAAATCTAAAAATCATACACCAAAACCTATTGGATCAAACTTAAGAACTTTAAGTTCTTGAATTCGCTTTCAATACGCCGAACTTGCCTATACTACTCGGAATGACACCAAATTATGCAAGCAAGTCATAAATGACATAACAGAGCTATTCCCGATCTCAAAATTCCGTTCAGGCCTCGATAACACAAAAACATGTTCCAGATCTCAATTTTGAACTTAAGGAAATCTTATTTCACTAATAAGCACCGAATTGCTCCCGGGTAATCAAAATGTTCCAACCATACGCCTAAGTCTGAAATCATCATACGAACCTACTAGAATCTTCAAATCTCGATTCCGAGTTCGTTTACTTAAAATGTTGACCGATGTCAAACTTGGCCTTAAAGGACAACCTTAAGGAACTAAGTGTTCCCAAACAACTCCAAACTCTTCCAAACCTCGAAAGCACCCGTCCCGGCAAGTCATAAATCAGTAAAATCAACTACGGGAAGTCTCAAGGGGCACGAAGTTCAAGAACGCAAAACGACCGGTCGGGTCTTTACAATAGTCGATTGCGCTCACTGGGGGTGTAAAGACTTCGGAGGGGCTCCTACAGCCCAAGCGCTATATCGCCGGCGTGCAGCCCGATCCAATATCTCACTGCGGCGTGCAGCTCGATCCAACATATCATGCTGCGGCGTGCAGCCCGATCCATATATATATATATATATATATATATATATATATATATATATATATATAACGATGCGACGTGCAACCCAATCCATCACTATCCTCACAATCCGGCTATCGGCCTCACTCAGTCATCATCCTCCCAAGTCACTTGGGCAACTCATCACAAATCACAGGGACTGAGCCCAAAATATCTTTCACTATTTAAAAATAGAGTGATAAACATGAATAAACAGTGAACAGGTAGAAATCATGACTGTGATTATATTTTCTATCAAAACAGTGTGAGAATAGTAGTAAAATTTCCTTGAGGTCCAAACAGGACGGCACAAGGCCCCAAACATGGCGTACAACCCAAAATATAGTATTAATCTCTAAAATACGGGATATCATATGATTTCAAATCAAATACGCAACTTAATAGTCGTTACAGGACGGACCAAGTCACAATCCTTACTGATGCACGTCTGTACGCTCGTCACCTAGCATGTGTGTCACCTCATTTATCAGAACAATACGAAATACCGGGGTTTCATACCCTCAGGTCTAGATTTACAATCGTTACTTACCTCGAACCGGCCACAAATTCTAACTCACAATGACTTTGCCTCTTGACTCGGCCTCCGATTGCTCCGAATATACACAAAATCAGTACCATATCATCAATATGTATAAATAGAACAAAACCCATGCGAAAATTATCAAATTTACTCAAAACTCCCAAAATTGGCCAAACCCGACCCCCGGGCCCACATCTCGAAATCCGATAAAAATCGCAAAAATAGAATCGTTATACTCTCACGAGTCCATACATACCAAATTCATCAAAATCAGACGACAAATGGTCCCTCAAATCCTCAAATTAAACTCTCCAATTTCAAGCCCTAATCCCCCAATGTTAACCCTTAAATCACATATTAAATGATGAAATTAAAGGAATAATCATGGAGTTTGACCAAAATTATATATAAATCACTTACCCCATTCCATATGGTGAAAATCGCCTCAAAAATCGCTTCAATCAAAGCTTCATAGCTCCAAGTATGTTAAAAATGGTCGAAACCTCGATATATAGCTTCTACCCATGTATATACTCATCGCGATCGTGGAAAATGCTTCGTTGTCAAGAAGCACAACTTTTCTCAGCCCAAAATTTGCCCTTCGCGTTCGCGGAAAATGCTTCGCGATAGCCAAGAATAAATGCCCAGCTCTTCTAGACATCCTCTAGTATAATGGTCATAACTTTTTGTACAAAACTCCAAATTGCAAATGGTTTGACTTTTTGAACAATACACCAAGGGCTACATCTTTCTTCCTTCAAAGAAATGAGCGTATTCTATTCCTTGCATGAAGAGTTTGATCTAGGCTCAGGATGAAAAGCTGGCGGCTTATAGATTACGAGATATAAGCCGTCAAAGTCAGCCCTATGCAACACTATCCGATTTCCAAACTCTTCCATGACAGGCTGTAGTGTATCAACCATAACTCTTTTGAACCAACTCAAAATTCCAAAGGGTTTGATTTTCTGAAAACTAGACACAAAGAGCTACAACTTTCTATTTCGGATCATCCCAAAATTTCTTATAGATTGCAAGATACAAGCTTTCAAAGTCGGGTCAGTGCAGCAGAAAATTTCCTTGGCGCGATCGCGATTCACTGGCCATTTTCTCTCATATTACTCATCGCGATCGCGTAGCACACTGTTATAGCCAAAAATCAGCAGTTAAAAATGGCCTATAAGTGGTCCGAAACCACCCCGAAACTCAGCCGAGGCCCTCAGGACCTCAACCAAACATGTCAACATATCCCATAACCTTATTCAAACTTAGTCGAGCATTCGAACCACTCAAAACAATGCCAAAATACCAAATCAACCTCGGATTCAAGCCTAAGAACTTAGAAACTTCCAAATTTCGCCAACGATGTCGAAACCACCCAAACCACGTCTGAATGACCTGAAAATTGGCACACAAATCCAAAATGACACTACAAACCTGTTCCAGCTTTCGGAATTCCATTCCGACCCCGATAGCTAATTTTTCACTGCCTACCGGAAATCGCCAAAAACACAATTTCGCCAATTCAATCCTAATTCTACTCCGGACCTCCAAAAAACATTCTAAATTAACTTCTAAGTCCCAAATCACCTAACGAAGCTATCTGGACCATAAAATCCACATTCCGAGGTCGTCTACCTAATAGTCAACTTCTGGTTGATGTTTCGAACTATTAAACCAACTCAAGAGACTAAGTTTCTCATTTCTCTACATACCACTCCGAACCCGAGCAAACCAACCTAACAAAACATCATAGAGCTGAACCACGTATAATGAACCAGAAATAGGGGAAACGGGGCTAAAACTCTCGGAAAAATCGATCGGGTCGTTACATTCTCCCCCACTTAAACATACGTTCGTCCTCGAACGTGCCCAGAGTTGTTCTAAGAACCACCAAAATTGCCGTGTAACCTACCATGCACATACCTGGGGGTGATACCACGTCACCCTATCCCATATAGGTCCCATAGCACAATATAGCTGAAATTTCGAAATCCAACCTAACCCATAAACCTTAGAACCAAATTCCTACTTCTGAATAATTTACAAGATCAAAATTCCACAACTATAAACTGAATAAGTTTGAACACGCTGTATGAAGCCATATCCGTAACCCAAGATGTAATCACATAATATACTGCAGGACTCAAACACTCATAGAGATAACTCCTAATCACAATAGTTGCTCAAAACAACCTAATACCAATACATAACCTTTTATCAAGCAATGCCTCGCTCTAACACTTTCATATACTTCTGATGATCAAAGAAACACGTAGAAACTAGCAAGCATTCCTCTGATCAGCCAGTCATTGAGCTCCCCCTTTCTCCGACAAGAACTATAGCAGATTTCCAAGATAACTTCCGATATCATCTTTCCAACCATGTTGTAGTCAACTCTAGTAGTATTCATTCTAGGACCAATGACCTCTTCTCATCCAACACGACCACTCTAATGACATGACGCATCAATACAATCCAAAGCCATAACATGTGCAACTCATGCACTCAATAGTAACATCCCACAAACTCAAATCATAGAAAATATTCACACGAGAGGACTATCCTACCATTAACAAGTACCATCACCACACCATGCTAAGAGCCTGGCACACGACGTAAAATCAAAACACACGAATCCGACACCAAGGATCATAACTCTACATAACTTCGCTACAATGCGTGACCCCATCTATATGCTGGTCCACATGAAATACTTCAAGCCACCTTGCTCAACATCAATAACAATGCACAATTCAACATCAAGTACTCCAAGTGCATTGCCATAACCACGGGGGAATCAGACGATACCATGCCACACGAATCAGAAAGAACATAACCAATACATCTCAGTCCCGCAATACCCAACTACTTATCTTGCTCAAATCCCTCTATAAAGCCCAAATAGATACGCACCATATGTGCATATAACAAACAATCACCACTTCTCGTAACACTAAAGAGTAACTCATAGATCACTCCAGAATATGAATAAACTCAATGACAATCGAATGGTATATCCCTCAACAATAGCACTTCAGAGTCAACAATTCTGATCTGGTGCAGAACACACACCCATACTGGGCCTGTCATTAACCTTAAATCAACTCCGGTCACCCACAAAAGATAGATAACTCTCTGAAGGTTCACAATGACTGAATCATGGAATTTACTAACATCTGACTAGCTTTGCTCGCATCCTCACATTCCACAACCACAAAGTAATCTGTTTATGAGAATCTCTCAGTCTCGAAGTCCATGAAGCGCACAAATTACAATATCTGATCCCAACTCCACCGCTCGAATATATAACACATCTCTAATACTCAATCATTCCACGAGGGATACCCCTATAATTCTTTCCTGTCACCAAGCAACCTTGAATATCAGTAGTCGATCCAACAAGAGAGCATCACAATACTAATGAAGGACCCTTAACTCCACACATTTCCCTTTCTGAAATGTATACCATCATCAAGCCACCCAATTTAGTGATATCGTCTACCTAGTCATCTGAAACTGCTAATGCTGCCTAAGAATTTTTGACCTTCCTTCCAGAACTGAATCGTGACCTCAAACATGCAAATATCAACTCTACACAACATACCGCATACACCATTCCATCCTTGATAAATATGAGAACTTCAGGATCCCTTCCGAGCCACAAGAAACTACGTACCCAACTAGCCAAAAACTTTCCATTTGATCCTATCTAGAAGCAAATTCACTATACATCACCTGCACCTCGCGCCAATAGAAAATATACATCTCTAACCATGGTAGAAACCATCAGGAACTTTATGAATCCCATTTGTACAACACCAAATAGTCAGGACTGAATCCTTCTAACTCAACCAAGCTACGCATGTCACCAAAACCCAAGAGCATTGCTAAGAAACACCTGTAATAACTCATTACCTCATAAACACCAAAAGAACTATTCATATACCTTACCGTGACGATCCGACCTTCTACCAAGATGTCCTATTTATCCAAGTTCCTTCTGACTTACCTTCGAATGGATACTTCTTCTTTCCATAATATCGCAATTCTCAATCCAGACTCACCACATGTAACCCAAGCATAAAACCATATTGTCTGAGGCTCATAAGCCGCTGAATACTCTCTCAAATATCCCCAAAAGCACCACATTAAAAATACTTACCCTGAAGAGACTTCCTGCGAATCTAAAGTCATTACCTTCACCTTCCTGATACTGATATGTAGAATCCATGATAAGGTAGAAATGCCACAAGTCTAGACACCCTCCAACGTAAATCTCAGTTTCTAGCCCAATACACCTCTTGAAGATTCCCAATTGTTACATATAACCTTGAATCCATCAGAACCATTCTCTAGAGCTATTCACTTTACGCAAATCTCAATTAAACTTATCAAACAGAACGAACGACATGTACCCCTTTAACACACCAACACCCAAGGAAGTAACCCATACCACTAAGAAACCAGAAAATTCCTACTCCACACATGCTGCACCCTTTACAAATACAACTCAAACATTCAATAAAACCGAATTACCCATAGAGTATATTACAACCCGTATCCAAAAATTCCCATTACTGAGTCATTCTCAAACTCCACCTCTGCATGTTATAACGGATTCACCAGTATACCTCGAACTGAAACCAATACACCACATAATCGTGCAACCAACTTATCTGTAGAAGACTCCCCCACTTGGCTCAAAGTCATAGATCAAGACAAACAATAACTCATAATGCCCATACGCTAACACCTCCACGATACCACAGTGGAATTAAACTAAGTCCTTCATAAGCTCATATAACTTAAATAGTCTAATATCTCAAATCATCTGTAAATCTCGCATTCACCATTGTAATTGCCGTGCCAACTTCCACAAGTGATCTAAACTCAAATTTCAACATATATCATTTACTGGTAAGGGATGACTTGCTACAAAACCACATAAGGATCACACAACCTCAGGACACCCCGCGGGAGATAACCCCGCCTGCTTAGCCTCAAATTGAAATCTCTCTATATACCCTTCCTAAAATAATAGTTATTACGCAATCATTATACCCTCCTGCACTAAAACACAACCAATGCCTATCCTCGAGTCATCAAGATATGCAATATAAGAACCTGAAGCTTATGGAAGAACTAACACTGGAGTTGTGGTCAAATCAATCTTGAGCTTCTGGAATCTCTCTCCACACTCGTATGACCACCTGAATACCCTCACTGGACACCACGTGCCCCAAGAATACTACTAAACTAAACCAAAAATTCACACTTGGAGAACATTGCATAAAGCTTCTCCTCCATAAATCTCTATAATACCCTCCTCAAATGCAGAGTATGATCCTCTTGGCTACGAGAATATACGAGAATGTCATCAATGAACACAATAACAAAGGAATCCAAATATGGCTGAAACACGTTGTTCTTCAAATTCATGGACGCTGCTAGAGCATTGGTCAGCCCAAAATACATCACCACGAACTCATAACACAACAGGAAGATCCACTTCACTCAAAAACTAAACTACATGAGAGGTCCTTCAATATACTCACAACTCGAGGCCATATGCCCACTCAAGATAGAAGTCAAACACTCAATAGTTCTTGCTACATCTTCAGCCAATTCTTTTTGTCATAATCAAACAATCCGAACATGTCTCACCATCAAATCACACTCACCACATAGTCCTCAAGTCACAAAATCCCACCAATAAGGACACAAACGGACATATAAGTCCCAAATTCACGTGCTCACACAAGCGAAATCCCAGCACTCAAGCCACAAACAATATCCGGCCTCAAGTCCTCCAGACTGGCCCATTATCAACATGCTAAAATAACATCTCGCACCTCACCCCTCTAAATCACAAGCCATCGTTACAGAGCTGATACCGAGCGCCCACGTACGCATTCGAATACATGAAAGGAATTCAAAGAGTTACGCTTTAGGCTGAATTAATGGAATCGCACGACAAGGATTCAAGAATGCGAGATTTTTCCTAAGGGTTCTGCAGCCTCTCAAAGATAAGTACAGACGTCCCTGTACCAATCCGCAAGACTCTACTAAACATGCTCATGACCAGTGAGTCTTATGTAACCTAGGCTCTGATACCAACTTGTCACGACCCCAAAACTACCCAGGCCATGATGGCGCCTATCGTGATACTAAGCTAGCCAATCCACTACACATAACATAAGGAACTTTTCATTTAATTCAATATTAACCGACGATTCATAAAATTTCCATTTTTTAGCGTTTCAAACAAGTAGATATAAGTAAGACATCTAAACACTGCCCCAAAACCCGGAGTCATCAGTCATGAGAATCTAAAAGGAAATACAAATCTGTATTGTTTCCTTAATATAAACAAGTATGAGAATGTACATAGTGACGAAATAGGAAAGGGAACGGCGAGGCTGCAGACGCCGTGCAGCTACCTCGCAATCTCCGAAAGGCTCCAAAGAGAACAAATCCGCTCTCACTCAGTCCTGGCACCTGAATCTGCACACGAGGTGCAGGGAGTAACTTGAGTACGCCAACTCACCAAGTAACAATTATAACTAAAGACTTGAGTGCAGTGACGAGCATTTAAAGATAATGTAAAGCCATATAATAAACAACAGTGAAAATAATTTTAATCGAGTCAAAAATCTATATTCCGAATATTTCATAAAATCTCTAGGTTTCCAATTAAAATCTCGTATAAAACATTTGTTCAATATTTTCATTAGAGGCTCAGTGTAAAGAAGAGTGAAAATAGTAGTTTCATAAAAATGTCAGCCTCCCCCCCCCCCTTCGGGCACAATGTCACTCACAAATAAAGCCTCTCGGTCAAGCCTATAAGTCACTCGTAACTCTAATCTCATAAGTCAATGCTCACACTCAGCACTCTCACTCAACTGGTACCATATAACAATTGTTGCGGCGCGCAGCCCGATCCATATAATAACCGTTGCGGCGTGCAGCCAGATCCATAATAGTATCGGACGTGGCGTGCAACCCGATCCATAATATTCGACTGCGCTCACTGAGGTGTACAGACTCCGGAAGGGCTCCTACAGCCCAAGCGCTATATCGCTGCAGCGTGCAGCCCGATCCAAATTATCACGCTGGGGCGTGCAGCCCGATATATATATATATATATATATATATATATATATATATATATATATAACGATGAGACGTGCAGACCGATCCATCACTATCCTCACAATCCGGCTCTTGGCCTCACTCGGTCATCATCCTCCCAAGCCACTCGGGCAACTCATCACAAATCACGGGGACTCAGCCCAAAATATCTTTCATTATTTAAAAACAGAGTGATAAATAGGAATAAATAGTGAACAGGTAGAAATCATTACTGAGATTATATTTTCTATCAAAACAGTGTGAGAATAGTAGTATAATACCCTTGATGGTCCAAACAGGTAGGCACAAGTCCCCAAACATGGCGTACAACCCAAAATATAGTATCAATCTCTAAGATACGGGATATCATATGATTTCAAATCAAATACACGACTTAATGATCACTACGGGACGAACCAAGTCACAATCCCTACCGGCGCACGCCTCCACGCTCGTCACCTAGCATGTGTGTCACCTCATTTATAAGAACAATATGAAATACAGGGGTTTCATACCCTCGGATCTAGATTTACAATTGTTACTTACCTCGAACCGGCCACAAATTCTAACTCGCAATGCCTTTGCCTCTTGAATCAACCTCCGATTGCTACGAATCTACCCAAAATCAGTACCATAGCATCAATATGTATAAATAGAACAAAACTCACGCGAAAATTATCAAATTTACTCAAAAATCTTGATAGAATCCGATGAAAATTGAAACAATAGAATCCTTATACTCTCACGAGTCCATACATACCAAATTCATCAAAATCCGACGACAAATGGTCCCTCATATCCTGAAATTAAACTCTCCAATTTCAAGCCCTAATCCCCCAATTTTAACCCTTAAATCAGTAATTAAATAATGAAATTAAAGGCATAATCATGAAGTTTGACCAAAATTAGATAGAAATCACTTACCCCATTCCATAAGGTGAAAATCGCCTCAAAAATCGCTTCAATCCGAGCTCCATAGCTCCAAATATGTTAATAATCGTCGAAACCTCGATATATAGCTTCTGCCCAGGTATTTACTCATCGCGATCGTGGAAACTGCTTCGCTATAGCAAAGAACAATTTTTCTCAGCCCAAAATTTGCCCTTCGCGATCACGGAAAATGCTTCGCGATCGCAAAGAACAAATGCCAGCTCATCCAGACAGCCTCTAGTATAATGGTCATAACGTTTTGAACAAAACGCCAAAATGCAAATGGTCTGACTTTTTTAAACGTAGATACAAAGGTCTACAACTTTCATTCTTTGATAATCTCCCAATTACTTATAGATTACAAGATATAATGCCACCAAAATCAGCCATATGCAACACAATGCGATTTCCAAACGCTTCTCGGATAGGCTGTAGTGTATCAACTAAAACGCTTTAGAACCAACTCCAAATGCCAAAGGGTTTTATTTTCTAAAACCTAGACAGAAAGATCTAAAACTTTCATTTTTGGATCATCTCTAAATTCCTTATAGATTGCAAGATACAAGCTTCCAAAGTCGGGTCAGTGCAGTAGAAACTTTCCTCTGCGCGATCGAAATTCACTGGCCATTTTCTATCATTTTACTCATCGCGATCGTGGTCAATTCACCGCGATCGCGTAGCATACTGCTGTAGCCAAAAACCAGCAGCTACAAATGGCCTTAAAATGGTCCGAAACCACCCCGAAACTCACCCGAGGCCCTCGGGACCTCAACCAAACATGCCAACACATCCCATAGCCTCATTTAAACTTAGTCGAGCCTTCGAACCACTCAAAACAACGCCAAAACACCAAATCAACCCCGGATTCAAACCTAAGAACTTAGAAACTTCCAAATTTCGCCAACGATGCCTAAACCGCCCAAACCACGTCTGAATGACCTAAAAATTAGCACACACATAAAAATAACACTACAAACCTGTTCTAACTTTCGGAATTCCATTCCGACCCCGATAGCTAATTTTTCACTGCCGACCGGAAATCGCCAAAAACTCAATTTCGTTAATTCAAGCCTCATTCTACTCCGGACCTCCGAAAAATATTCCGAACTCACTCCTAAGTCCCAAATAACCTAAGGAAGCTATCTGAACCATAAAATCCACATCCTGAGGTCGTCTACCTAATAGTCAATTTATGGTTGACTTTTCTAACTATTAAACCAACTCAAGAGACTAAGTGTCTCATTTCTCTCCACAACCACTCCGAACCCGAGCCAACCAACCTAACACAACATCATAGAGTTGAACCACGTATAATGAAGAAAAAATAAGGGAAACGGGGATAAAAATCTCGGAACAACTAATCGGGTCGTTACAGATGCAATCCCATCCTTTTAAGTCATTTCCGCACCTGCAATGAAGTTTCCGTAGGTGCGGCACCGCAGGTGCGGTTGGAGGCTTGCAGAAGGGAGTTTACTGGGCGTAAAAGAGAATTTTGAGGGTTTGATTCCCATTTCGATTTTGGGACGTTGAGAGCTTAGTGTGAGGAAAATTTTGTTTGGGTTCTTCGAGAAGATTTGTGTAAGTGATTGTAACTCGGATTGGGCTATATTTCATGAATCTATTGTTATTTTCATCTTCTAATTAGGAATTTGAGTTGAATGTTTAGGAAAAATGGTAGGAACTTCAGAGACTAAAATTTAGAGTTTTGGAAGGCAATTTGAAGTCGGGTTCTAGTAATTCTTGTATGGGTAGACTCGTGAGTGAATGGGAGTTCATATTTTGTGACTTTCACCCGATCCGAGACGTGGGCTTGTGTAGGCCTTTTGGGGCGATTTCCTAATTTCTTGCTTTAGTTTTGATTTCATTAATTAAATTAGTTTCTTATAGATATATTTATGGTATGTAATTGTGTTTGGTTGTATTTGGGTGATTCAATGTCGGATGATCGAGGAAAGGGAATTCTTACAGATTGGTTTAAGCTTGGTTCGAGGTAAGTGGCTTGCCTAACCTTGTGAGGGGTAAATCCGCTTAGGATTTTGTACTGATTTGATATGTGAGCATCGTGTACGCGAGGTGACGAGTGTATACACGGGTTGTTCATTGAAAAAACTGATATTTTACTGAGTAATTACATGTTTTCACCTTAATTGAGTATACTAGCATGTGTAGTTACCCCGTTAGACTAGAATAACATGTCTACGTGTCATAATTGCTTAACTGAACTCTTTGCAACATGCTTAGTGAATTTCTACTTCTTTTCTTGACTTGTACTTAGTGTAAACTTTAGATTCTCATGATGTACCTATCATTTGTTATTGTTTGAGTTGTGTATTTACTTTGGAACTACGGGACGATGTCCCGAGAGATCCCCCTGCATATTTACTTTTGGGACTATGGTACGGCATCCCAGGAGATCCCCCTGCACATTTACTTTTGAGACTACGAGGCAGTACCTCGGGAGGTCTCCCTGCACATTTACTTTTTAAAATACGAGGCGGTACCTCAGGAGTTCTCCCTGCATATTTACTTTTGGGATTACGAGACGGTATCTCGGGAGATCTCCTTTTGTTTACTTCTTCGTGTCGTACTATTATTTCGTTGTGTTTTTTCTTTGTTAAACTCTAGTCTCTTATTATACTGTTATATTCTCCTGCATTATTTATTATATACATGTGGGCCTGACCTGACCTCATCACTATTAGACTGAGGTTAGGTTTGGCACTTACTGGGTACCAATTGTGGTGTACTCATGCTACTATTTTGCACGTGTTTTGTGTGTAGATTCAGGTGCTCATTATCAGCCGCATTATCAGTGAGTCGAGACAGCTATGGAGACTTCAAGGTATATCTGTCGCGCCCATAGGCCTCAGAGTCCCCCTCTATTCTTCCCTGTGACAAATACTTCATGTATTTCTTTTTATAAGACACTGGTGTATAGAGATACTATTTCCTTTCTATAGCTTATGACTCATGATGTTCCAGGTTTTGGGAAAGCTGTGTTGTTACATCTCGCATTTTTCGTAGGTTAAAGTATTGTCTTCGGCTAATTGACATAAAATCAGGGACGAGATTATCTTGAGGTTAGCATATTTATCCAATTTATAACAAGCAATAAGTAAGTGCTATGAAGGAAAGGGTACACGAATTAAAGAAAATGAGTTTTGTTTAATGTTGTCGATTTTGGATAAAATACGGTCTGAGCTATAATATCCGATACTTGTGGACTAGTACCATACAAGGTACCATATGACCGTGATAGTATGATGTATAAAGTATATTAAAATTAGTAGAATTTTAAGTAATTTGAGATAATTCTTAATTATGCAGGTAATTGGTTAATTACCGGGTAAAGGGACACTATCTAATTACCTAATAAATGAATAAAGATTAACATTTCCCACCCCACCCCCAAGTGGAAGCAAGCCAATTCTTGGGAAATGACTCTTAGTCATTTTGGTTAGGTGGCAAAATTACTACAAACACTTCATTTTCTATATATCTTGAATACAAGACATTATAACCAAAATTCCTACAATTTCTTATACACCCTACAATCAGAAGTGAGAAGTTAGCAATTCTTATAAATTTCTAATTAGGTGAGAATGTCATTTGTGATTCTTATAACTCTTATAGGTCATTTGTGATCAGATCAAAACGTTTGTAATTTATCATTTCCTACAAATTTTCAACAAAACTCCTTGCAACCAAATAATTCCAACGACAATTATTAGCACATTGGCAACGTGAGATTTTGCGATTCTAAAGGAGTATGGTGCAACCTTTTTCAAGAATATCATACGGATTTTTCCCTAATCCGAGTATGTTAAGGCTAAGTCTTTCCTTCATTTTGGCATGATATCGTAATTACACGAGTTTGATACTGAGTCATAAAGAGAGATTCATATTCCAGAATTTACGTATATTTTCTTAGTCTTGTAAGTTACAATATTCTCCTTACTGGGACTTCATATTCAATTGAGTATATCATTTTTCCAGTCAAGAGAGCAGAGAGTCTATATATGCAGTATTACAGTATTTTCATTACCATCGAGCTACAATCGATGGGCAGGTCCCTAGTAGGCAACCTCTGATCAGATGGTAAGTTATATACCGAGTCTACTATGGTTGAGCGCCTATGAGCGAGCCCAGTTGGTCGAGATACAGAGCCTAGTATGGCCGAGCGCCTATGAGCGAGCCTACTATGGCAGAGCAGTCATATATATATATATGTATGTATATATATATATATATATATATATATATAACGAGCCTAATAGGGTCGGATAGCTATTTTACTTACTATATTGAAAGAGTTGAGTCAATATCAGCAAGTGAGCATATGTTCAAATTATCAGTTCATTATCAGCTTTCTGTATATTTCCTTACATACTCGGTACATTATTTCGTACTGACGTCCCTTTCTAGGGGCGCTGCATTTCATGCGTGCAGGTTCAAACAGACAGACGGGTACACCTCCTCAGTAGGTGTTTCTCGAGTTCATCTTTATCGGTAAAATCCCCGTATTTTGGAGTTGTCGGATCTAGAAGTTTTGTGTACATCTTATGTGTAGATAGGTTATGGGTAGTTCGAGGCCTTATTCCGATCACAGTACATCTATCAGTAGAGGCTTGTAGACATATCCAGTCAGTTAGTGCAGTATGTTGGGCTTGTAGGCCATGTACGTATATTTTACTAGCTTGTCAGTTATAGTAGTTATGATGGCCTTGCTGGACCAGCTTTATGTTGACATTAGCCAGCGTTAGTCTCTATTCAGTTTTATATTTTTCTTCTCAAATTGTCTTGAAATGTGGCCCCTCGCCAAAGTATGACATTATATGTCCACAACTCCTGATCGCAAATTGGTACACAAGGATAGATTAGGCACCTGGTGCCGGTCTGTCGTGACAAAAGTGATATTAAAGCAGTTTTGTCCTAGGGAGTCTACAAGCCGTGTCTAGTAGAGTCTTGTTTATGGGTGTGTAGTGTACCACACTTATAAACAGGAGGCTACAGGATATTTAGGATGGTTACTTTTCTTACTAATCCAGATTGTGTGATAAAATGAGTAATAAGTATCCCCTCCTAATCTTTACCTTATTTATGTTTTTAGTGATGCCTATTACTATTAGATGACAGGCGCAAGCCGCTAGCATAGGTCAGAAGGCTACGAAAGTCTTAGAAATAGATATAAGTTATAATATGGAGTCAGGTCCATCAGAGATCATGGGTTCTATTGAGGAGGATCCATATGAGTCATCCGTTCGTGCTATTTCAACCACTCCTGCAGCAGATGAGGTGAGAGGAGTTCCGACCTCACCAAGGCCCTTAGTTTCATTATCACAGCCTGTTGACCAGGGTATGAGAGGAGTGGTGCACGGACTTGCACAATCGAGTTCCCCTCAAGCTCAAAACTATGTCAGGGTATTTGCGGACACCACCTCTTCTAAGGTTCTCATATACGACGAGGCAAGGACCCTCTAATTTAGATTTCCTCCAGATGACAGCTTTTGGTTGGTGAGTTCCACCTCTTCTTGGAGTATTACCAAGTCAGGGTTTTGAATGTGTTAGGTTGTTTTATGAGGACGTAGGGAGCCCCGTCCTGACTTGTATATATTATAGTTATGTTTTCTTAGAGGTTTTTCAAACAGTATCCTGTATATAGTTTTGGGTATAACATGTCTACGGCCTTGTCGGCCCTTATGTATCCATATACACCTTTTTTTTAATAAGTTCTATGAGTTAAGTCCTAATATTGTTACACACACACACACACACACACACATATATATATATATATATATGTGTGTGTGTGTGTGTGTGTATGTGTGTGTGTGTGCACGTAATGTCCTGTGATAAGTTTGATAACAAATAAGGATGAGGTACGTGGCGCTTGGTTGGGCAGAATTTGATGTTATAATGGGTATGGTTTGGTTGGCTTCTTCTTATACTAACGTTGATTGAATATCAAAGGTGGTTCGATTCTAATTTCCAGAAGAGCTTGTTTTTGGCGTCGAAAGGTAATACGGCATCGCCGAGAGGTAGATTTATTTCCTATCTTATGGCAAGGCAGATGATCGGAAAAGATAATGATTATCACTTAGTTTGGGTAAAGACGGTGAAAGTAGAGTCACCGACCGTTCAATCTATACCTATGGTTAATGAGTTTTCGATATTTTGTTTTTCTATAAGCTTCAAGGTCTTCCGCCAGAGCTAGAAATTAAGTTTGTTATTGACCTACTACCAGATACTCAACTAATATCCATTTATTCCTACACAATGGCACCCGTAGAGCTAAAAGCGTTGAAGGAAAAACTAAGGGTCTTGCTTGACAAAGGCTTTATTAGACCTAGTACATCACTATTGGAAGGACCTGTTTTATTTGTGAGGAAGAAAGATGGTTCCTGCGGATGTATATTAATTATAGACAGTTGAACGAGGTGACAATCAAGAATAAGTAACCCCTGCCGAGGATTGATGATTTATTTGGTCAGTTTCAAGGTGCAAAGTATTTCTCGAAGATAGACGAGAGGTCTGGTACCCTCAGATAAGGGATAAGGAGAAATATATCCCGAAGATAGCATTCAGGACCAGATATGGGCACTTCGAATTTCGTGTTATGTCATTCGGTTTGACTAGTGCCCCGGCACTATTCATGGACTTGATGAACCGAGTGTTCAGACCCTTTCTAGATCTATTCGTGATTGCATTGTTTGATGATAGACCGGTGCAATCTCGTTCAGAGACTGAGCACGCTGATCATTTTCATACTATGCTCAAAGTTTTACAAAAAAATGGAAGTTGTATGCAAAATTCTCTAAATGTGAATTCTCATTATATTCTGTAGCTTTCCTTGGGCATATCATTTTAGGTGAAGGTATTTGGGTTAATACACAAAAGATTGAGGCATTATAGACTTGACCTAGACCCACGACGCCGACGGAGGTTCATAGCTTTCTCCGTATGTGATGTCTCGCTTGATGTTCCAAAATAACATAAGGAAATCTATGGTGCAAGAAAGTTGAAGGAAGGTTACGAATAAGTATAAATAGATATGTATGGGTCGCAAGCTAATGTATGGTAGAGCGACAAGTTTTTAGGAAGATAGGAAGAAGGATAAGAAAAGATATGTGGAAAGGTGACGAGAATTGATAAGCCCTTGGTGTTAAGCTCATAAGAGAGCTGATGGTTTTTCTAATTTATTGAAGGCTCAGTATAGCCTGAATGAACTTAAAGGAGTCTAAGTACTAGTAGGCATTCAGAAGAGATGGAATGATGCCCTGGTAGTGGAATAAGGGTATAATCCTGATAGATGAAGGATGAAGTTTGGGCCTTTGAAAAAGGAAATTTCATGAATTGAAAAAAATTAGAATACCCATGTAAGTTAACTCAGAAGGGAGCTAAGTTTCAGTGGACTGATGCTTGCAAGAAGAGTTTCCAGGAGCTTAAGAACATATTGACGTCAGATCCAGTTCTAGCACTTCCAGAGGATCCAGCTGGTTATGCCATGTATTGTGATGCCTCAGGTGTCGGGTTAGGATGTGTCCTGATTCAACATGGGAAAGTAATTGTGTATGCTTCAAGGAAATTAAGGAAGCACGAGCAGAATTATCCGACCCACGACCTCGAATTAGCTGCAGTTGTCCATTTACTTGAGATATGGCGGCATCGTTTATATGGAATTCATGTTGATGTATTTTTATATAATAAAAGCATGTGATATATCTACAAGAATGTCACGACCCAAACTGGAGAATAATAACTAGCACACGGGCCATACTCGCCGAGCACCAACGTACATTTTATCTAACCTTCCTTATTATCTTTAAGGGCCGACGAGATCATTATAAATGGTAGATATGGATCATGAACACCAAAAAATGAAAGATAATGGAATGAACATGCATAACATGGAATAGCAAGACTTCCAAGAAACTACATATAAGGTACGAGCTACCACGCTTCCATGAAAGACTACACAACAAAAATCATGCCACAAGGCATACCAAACTATACATGAGCCGACACCTGTCTATGAGCCTCTAAAAGAGCATAAGTGTTGTAACATTATCGGAACGAGGCCTCGACATACCCATAATATCTATAACAAAAATGCATACCAAGACTACGGCAAGTCTGGGAAGAGATCTCGTCAATAACCGCTGAACTAGGAAGCCTAATGTGGGGGAGCTGCGTCCACCTATTTATCAGGACATGCAGCGTCCACAAATAAAAAAGACATCAGTACGGATAAAGTACTGAGTATGTAAGGCAAGAAAGCATAAGTAAGAATAGTAATGTAAACAGGGATAGAGAATATACAACCTATAACATTGGGGTGCCTCTGATGGATACTAGCATGAATGATACATACATATATATACATAAACTTTTAAAACATACTCCTCTGTGGGCATCATCATCATCATATCGTTCCTGGCCGTAATAGGCTTGGTAAAACGTACCTGACCACGTGGAGCTCGGTAAAACCCAATTGATCAGTGGTTGCAAAATAGGTGTTGTACCTTGCCGCCTATAGCGCGGCTCGGTAGAGTAAAATAGATACGTATCTATACAATTCATGTAGGACTCATTGGAATCATATTCTGAACCTTTCGGAGCGACGTAAGGTCGATATTCTCCGTACACATTATTAGGACTAACTCTTCATCAAGAATATTATAAGAATCAAGAAGTACCAACAACATTGATAACATAAGAATAAGAGAATCAACCTCAACATCAATTGTTCCATAAGAACGAAAACAATGTAAGTACTGCTAGCTTCTAAGAGTAGAGTATCTTTGGAAGCTCCTTCATTGCATTATGTACAATCGAAGTCGTGCAAAAGAAGGAAAGGGATAGCCTCACATACCTTGTATATATACTTCCCAACCTCAAGATATGCAAATGTCACGACTCCTTAGTCTACAATAAGATAAACGACACTATCGTTATCATTTAAGCGTCATAACTATTATGTATCGACCACAACCTATTTTACAATGAAACGGACAGCACCTCCCCTATATATATGACTTCACACAAGTCAAAAAACTCACCAAAAATCAAAAACAACATCAATAATAATCATATTGAGCCTCCCAAAATAGTCCACGCACCCTAATCACTTCATACATAAGACGACAACAAAAGTAGTGTCAAACAATCTAAAAATGTAACGACGAATGACCAGCCAACCATTCCATCATTATGTGGTGTCTCTCAACACCTTTTATCCTCCAAAAATCCATAAAACATCAGCAAAATGGACAGCCCAAAAGCAACACGAAACAGCCCACGAAAACCGTCCACTACAAATCGAATAACTCAAACTCACGGCTTCCGATCACCGTCCCACGAGTTCTAACTATTAGGAAATGAATTTATCAACTTTACTTGATATTTAAAGCTTAAATACAGATATTAGACGTTTTATTAACTATGAAGTACCTTCAAAAACTCAAACTACAAAGAAAAAGGGAGGTGATATAGCGATACTTACATCGTAGGGATCGTTCTAGTGTTATCGCTTCTTGATTTCGTACACCGAATGTTAATCCTATTTAAAACCCTTGAAGAGAGCTTACGATAAGTTTAGGGGTGTTATCTGGTTTTGTTCCATGGATAAATTAAGAGGGAAAAATGACATAGGGATTATATATCAACTTTAGAAAAGTCAAAGAGGTGTTAGGCACCCTCTCATTGGCCCATCTTTAGATGCTTATTTCTTTTTATCCGGATGTCGTATGAATGAACGGTAAGAGCGTTAGAAACTAAATTCCGAGACCTTCAATTTGGTATATAATATGTCCCAATAAGACCTCATATAACACACAAAATGTATTGCCCAAAAAGCTTTAGTGACACACCTACTTGTCACTTATGATGTCTGCGCAGTCTCGCAAAACTGCAAATATCTCTCTACTCCTATGACGTATCGATGAACGGTATAATGCGTTAGAAAATATAATTATATATCTTCAATTTAGTGAGTAGATCATCCCTTAATTCCATGTAAATTGGTAGAAAAGCATAGTAACATTTGACCTAAAGTTTAAGTAAAATTATGAACGTAAGTTGCGACAACTTTTGTTGACTTTTGTTACATAACTCGTTTGATTTCAAGACTTATGATACGGATAATATATGATTCAAAAACCTTAAAACACGACCTCTTAAGAATATTAAGCACCCCTAGGTTTATCCAAAAATACAGGTTACAACATCCTTGATTCGTTTAACTTCTAATACTTGTTAACCACCCTTATACACTCTTGTATCATTTAAGACCAATATGAGTAACTTCTTATCATCTTAGAGATAATCTCTTCTCATATTTACAACGACTATCTTATGGAATGAACCAACATACGTGAATATGGGTTGTAACAAGAAGAAAGAATTGAATTTGCGACAGAGGCGATGGCTTGAGATATTGAAAGATTACGATGTTAACATTCTCTACCATTCAGGCAGAGCTAATGTGGCAGCAGATGCCTTAAGTCGTCGATCAATGGGTTGTTTAGTACATGTAGAGTCCGAGAAAAGACAATTAACTTGAGAGATTCATCAATTGGCATGTCTAGGGGTTCAGTTAGTAGACTTTGGGAATGGTGGAGTTGTACTCCAAAATACTGCAAAATCATCTCTCATAGCTGAAGTAAAGGAGAAGCAGTACGAAGACCTAGATTTGGTCGAATTGAGAGAGGGTGTTCCACAGCAGAAGAAGACGTTGTTAGAACTCAAGGGAGATGGGGTTCTCAAATACATGGGTCATTTGTGTGTTCCAGATGTAGCAGGGCTACGAGATAGGATTATGTCAGAGGCACATTATTCGTGATACTCCATTCACCCTAGGTCGACGAAGATGTATCATGACATTAAGTATATGTACAGGTGGAATGATATGAATAAGAACATTGCTGAGTATGTCGCTCAGTGTCCTAGGTGTAGGTGAAGATAGAGCACCTGAAACCCGGAGGGCTAATGCAGACCATAGAGATCCCGGTATGGAAATGAGAGGCGATAAACAAGGACTTTATCACGGGTTTACTTAGTTCTCATCGCAAGTTCGATTACATATGGGTGATAGTCGATAGTCTCACGAATAAGCTCATTTCCTACCGGTCAGATCTACATATACATCAGAAGATTATGCAAAATTATATATAAAGAAGATAGTGCGACTACACGGAGTACCAGGATCTATTATATCTGATCGTGGGGCCCAGCTTACAGCATATTTTTGGAGGTCATTTCAGAAAGATCTAGGGACTCAGGAGAATCTCAACACATCTTTTCATCCACATACTGATGGACAAGCCGAGCTCACAATTCAAACGCTCGAGGATATTCTACGATCATGGGTATTGGATTTTAAAAGAACTTGGGATGAACATCTACCTCTTATCGAGTTTGCATATAATAACAGTTACCACTCCAGTATCCAGATGGCTCCGTACGAGGCTTTGTATGGGCGTAAGTGCAGATCTCGTATAGGGTGGTTTGATGTTTGAGAATCTGTGTTACATGGGCCAGACCTGGTTCAACAGGCCATAGAAAAAGTAAAGCTTATTCGGGAGAGACTGTTGACAGCTCAGAGTCATCAAAAGTCATATTCTGGCGTGCGGCGATGAGATTTAGAGTTTGAGGTTAATGACTGGGTATTCTTAAAGGTGTCCCTTGTGAAGGATGTGCTGAGGTTAGACAAGAAGGGCAAGCTTAGCCCATGGTATATTGGGCCTTATAGGATCAATCGGAGAGTGGGCCAAGTAGCTTATGAGTCAGAATTGCCCACAGAATTGGAGTTTGTCCATCCGGTTTTTCACATATCCATGCTACGGAAGCGCATTGGCAATCTTAGACGGGTGGTGCCCACAAATGATGTACAAATTAAGGAGGACTTTTCATACGAGGAAATTTCGGTTGCCATCCTAGAGCGACAAATCCACAAGCTACGGAATAAGGAAATAACCTCCGTAAAGGTTTTATGGAGAAGCAAGAATGTAGAAGAGATGACATGGGAAGCTGAGGAAGAAATGTAGTCTAAATACCCCCATCTATTTCAAACAGAAGATATCGCTCGAGGTGGGATACCTCAGCACAGCTCTATTCAAACCGTTAGGTCATCAGGTAAGCTCTTATTTTTGACTTTCAGAGTTTATAATAGACAACTATGTGAGGCCAAGTGTGGCATGTGTAGCATGTTTTCTAGCTGCGTGCAGGGTGGTTTTAGTCTAGTGTACGGATGAGACTCTGGAAAAAATTTCCCAAAGTATCTAAGATTAGACATTCGAGGACAAATATTTCTAAGGGGGGAAGGATGTTACATCTCGCGTTTTTCGTACATTAAAGTTTCGTCCTCAGTTAATTAGCATAAACTCAAGGATGAGATTATCTTGAGGTTAGCATATTTATGTAATTTATAACAAGAAATAAGTAAGTGCCATGAAGGAAAGGGTACACGAATTAAAGAAAATGAGTTTCGTTGAAGGTTGTCGATTTTGGATAAAATAGGGTCCGAGTTATAATACCCGATACTTATGGACTAGTACCATAAAAGGTACCATACGACCGTGATAGTATGTGTATAAAGTATATTAAAAATGAGTTGAATTTTAAGTAATTTGAGACAATTCTTAATTATGCGGGTAATTGATTAATTACCGAATAACGCAACACTACCTAATTACCTAATAAGTAAATAAAGATTAACATTTCCCACCCCCGCATGGCAGCAAGCCAATTCTTGGACAATGACTCTTACTCATTTTGGTTAGGTGGCAAAATGACTACAAAACACTTCATTTTCTATATATCTTGAATACAAGACACTATAACTAAAATTACTACAACTTCTTATACACCCTACAATCAGAAGTGAGAAGTTAGCAATTCTTATAAGTTTGGGATTAGGTGAGAACATGATTTGTGATTCTTATAAGTCTTATAGGTCATTTGTGATTAGATCAAAACGTTAGCAATTTATCATTTCATACAAATTTTAAACAAAACTCCTTGCAATCAAATAATTCCAACGACAATTATTAGCACATTAGCAATGTGAGATTTTGCGATTCTAAAGGAGCACAGTGCAACCTTTTTCAAGAATATCATACGGATTTTTCCCTACTTCAGGTATGTTACGGCTAAGACCTTCCTTCATTTTTGTATGATCTCGTAATTACACGATTTTGATAACGAGGCATAAAGAGAGATTCATATTCTGGAATTTACATATATTTTCGTAATCTTGTAAGTTACAATATTCTCCTTACCGTGACTTCATATCCAATTGAGTATTTCCTTTTTTTAAGTCAACAGAGCAGAGAGTCTATATATGCAGTATTACAGTATTTTCATTACCATCGAGTTATAATCAAAGGGCAGGCCCCTATTGGGAAACCTCTGATCAAATGGTAAGTTATATATCGAGCCTACTATTGTCGAGCGCCTATGAGCGAGCCCAGTTGGTCGAGATACAGAGCCTAGTATGGCCGATCGCCTATGAGCGAGCCTACTACGGCAGAGCAGTCATATATATATATATCGAGCCTTATAGGGTCAGACAGCTATCTTACTTACTATATTGAGAGAGTTGAGTCAGTATCAACAAGTAAGCATATGTTCAGATTATTAATTCAGTTTCAGCTTTCGGTATATTTGCTTACATACTCGGTACATTATTTTAAATTGACGTCCCTTTCTGGGGATGCTGTATTTTATGCGTGCAGGTTCAGACAGACAGACAGGTAGACCTCCTCAGTAGGTGTTGCCTGAGTTCAGCTTTATCGGTAAGCTCCCCTTCTTTCGGAGTTGCTAGGTCTAGAAGTTTTGTGTACATATTATGTGTAGATATGTTATGGGTAGGTCGGGGCCCTGTTCCGATCACAGTACATATATCAGTAGAGGCTTGTATACATATCATGTCAGTTAGTGCAGTATATTGGGCTTGTAGGCCCTGTACGTATATTTTTTTGGCTTTTCAGTTATAGTAGTTATGACGGCCTTGCTGGCCCATCTTTATATTGACATTTAGTCAGTGTTAGTCTCTATTCAGTTTTATATTTTGATTCGCAAATTGTCTTGCAATGTGGACCCTAGCCAAAGTATGACATTATATGTACAGAATTCCTGAGTCACAAGTTGGTACGCAAGGATAGATGAGCCATTGGGTGCCGGTATCGCCCCCAGGCTCGTGCGTGACATGTGTACGTCTAGCGTTTTGGTTATTGTACATGTCGAGCATCAATATTATTAGTTATTGAGTATCTGTTGCAATTAGATGTTAAGTTTTGCTTCCATTATTGGTATTTTTCACAAATGTAGGCTTACCTAGTCGTATAGACTAGGTTCTGTCACGACGTGTTTCGGAGAAGATGTTTGGGTCGTGACAGGTGCGTAGTGAGACTGACCGCTCGACGTCCATAACCTTGAAATCCCCTTTTATTTCATAATTGCTATTTATTTAGATTCAGATAGTTTTGTTTAATGACACTTTATGTGTAGCACTCTAGACGCTCATATATTCTTGATTCCAGATTCTAGGTTATTTTTGGATTACGTTATTTAGTATTACATCACCCTATTTCAGACTATTGTTGTTTTTGTTAATATTTTGATTTGAATTGTTAAAATTGGTTATGTAATTTAGTTAACACTGGATTGCCTAGAAAGCGAAATGTTAGGCGCCATCGCGGTCCAGATGATGGGATTTTGGGTCGTGACAATATACTTTGGCAGCATCTCTTTATCTCCATCGCGACTGCTACCACACGACCGCCAAGAATAACTCCCTGCTGCTTTGCGCTATCGCGACCCCTCTCACGCATACGCGAAGAACAAAACTCTGGTCACTAATACCCTTCTACGTGATCGCAACCCTATGCCATGCGTTCGTGATTAATACCCCTGACTGCAGATGTCAACTACTGCAACAAGTCCAAAAACTATCAGAAATGCCCTCAAAACTAATCAGGGCCCCTTGGGACCTCTCTAATTCATTCCAGCAAGTCCGTATACCCTGCACAAACTGGTCCAAAGGCTCAAAACACAGAAAACAACATCAAAACTAGAAATTGAAGATCAACTCAAATCATGAAGCTCTCTTAGCTGCATAATTCTAACTTTCCAAAGGCTGAATCACACCCAAACCATCGGGTGCTCAACCAGACATCTGTACTAGTCCAAAATCACCATACAAAACTACAGAAACCTTTAAAATATATTTAAATATTAACTATGTTCATGAACTCTCCCAACCTAAAGACCCTAGTTACGAAATAAGTGTTCCAAATCATCTCGAACCTCATGAAACCAAAACTACTCATTCCCATACGTCATAAAATATAGAATAAACCTAGAGAATGTCTCAAAGATGGAAATGGTTTATAGAATTCGAAGCAACCGGTTGGATAATTACAATAAGTTATTATTGGCTTCAGCCACCCGTGATCCACAAATAAGAGCATGAGGAACCATCTCTAAACGAGTGTCTTCAATACCATGATTACCAAATAAGTCAAATACCCTTATTTACGATACTTTCAATATTATACAAGTGTTCATTATTTTAAATCAGTACAGATCTTTCCGACCCAGTGTTAAAGACATAAAAAACAAACCCAACAGTAACATAACCGATACACCTTGTATGATACTTAAACTCAAATAAAAATTATTGGTCCTTATCTGCAGGAAACTCTCTCACCTCACTTTCAACAATGTATTAGGCGGCAGGAGCTTTGATAAAAGCTTCACAGTAGTGAAAACAAATAAGAATATATTCTTCAACTGGCATGTCTTTGATTTTTTTTTCCTACAAGGAAAAGAAAAAAAGGTAAAAGAAATGCACACCTCCAAATAAAAAGTATTTTAACAGTAACTTAATAATTAATATTAAATATATGAGATAATATATAATAGATAGGATATCGAACTTATTATTATTATTATTAGCATATGAATAATGGACTAAATATAAAGTTTAAAAATTTCAGATTTTAGGATATCCAAAAATATGAAGTACCAATTTCGATATCCAATCCAAATTTTTTTTTTAAAATTATATCCAAAACTAATTCGTAATCCGAAAATCCAAACAAAAAATTTAAACAATTGGAATTTCAGATTTGTCCAAACTATGCCCCTACTACTTATGGGTTTATATGTTTTAAAGTTTGCCCATCACAAACAAATTCGTATACTTTCGCAAAGAATAAATAGGTTAGGGAGAATTAAGAGGATAGCGTGAAAGTTAGAAAAATGTACGTACATTAAAGGTGCAAAATGCTAAAAATCACCTAAATCGTGAGAAAGAATAAGAAAATGTGTATGCAGAGGAAGAAAAAATTAATGTCTTAATCTGATTCAATTATGAACCTAGCTTTAGATTTCAATAGAAATTACATTTACTACCGAGGAGTATGCTAGCTATAAATAACTCCATTGCACTCGAATTCCATAAATATCCGATAATACAAATAATTTCTTCCTAGTTAATTAGCTCTCTTCTTTTGCCCGTGCATTCTCAAAGAGCTAGCAAATTATTATGGTGGTTGAATGAAGCAAGCGTACTTAAACTTGGTTTGACAATCTTTAGTAAGCCAAGAAGATGACTTTCACAAGATTACTATTGCAATCCGTAACACTAAACAAACATATTTTTTTGTCCTTTATGACAATATAAATATATATAGTTCTATGAAACTAGAGATATAACATATTAGACACATAGTTCTTGCGGTTTTGGTGACATTTCGTATGTCATACTACTACTGCTAATCGTACTACTATTACCACTACTCCTAATTACTGCAACTTCCTCTTTTGCTGCTGTTGTTGCTGCAGCTGCTATTGTTGTTGTTGTTGCTGCTGCTACTTCTGCCGCATCTTCTTTTAAAAAAATATCAGTACTATAATTGAAAGTGCATAATCTCTCTGCAAAACATAAAAAAAATCAAATTTTCAACCTTCAATATCATCATTAGTTTATCCAAATTAAAGCAAATTCTAAATGTTAATGCTTTAATTTACCTGCACACTTTCAAAGGGAAATTTGATCGCAAACATATAGTTGGCTGCTCGCACGAAATTTTTTCCATTGCTTGCAAACACTAAATTGAAAGAAAAAAACAACTCAAACACAGAATTCACCTAAAACCAGTGATGATAGATAGCATGATGCTTTTTCTGCTACTGTTTAAATAAGAGATGGAGAGTGTGTATCAATTTTAATTATTTTCACTCGTTTTTCTTCTTTCTTTTACATGTGATGATATCTGGAATCATGGAATATTTGCAAGAAAGAATTAACTCAAACCCCAAAGCTTCATAACATAAGCAAATTTATGAGGTCGAGGGTTAGAAATCAAAGAACGAAAAGAGAGCACAATATTATCAAATAACAGAAATGGTTAATTATGAAGAGACAATAAATGCAATACTTTAGCATGGTGACTCATTGATTCAATTTTGATGAATTGGAAATGGACTCCAACATCTTCATCGTCACTGCTATTGTCTTGAGCGCTCTTCATGAGTGTGATGGCCATAACTTGAGATGTGATATATGAAAGAGTGGTAAAGCATGGGTTTATATAGGGCAGGAAATGGAACTCCAGGGTTTTCTGTTCAAATTTGTTTCCTTCTTTATTATTGTAACTACAAATAAATAGTCAGTTGTTATTAATAAAATATGATTCACTTCCAATTTTAAGACAAATATTTGGTCAGTTATTTATTGCATTCCTTTTCCAGCTTCTACTTCTTTCGTTAATTTTTTTTTTCTAATCTTGATTTTACAATTGCAGTATACGGAAAAAAGAGTCTTTACCTAACTTCTTTTGTACTACGTACTAGTTTTTGCTTTTTTCATTTGAACTACGTATTAAGTATTCTACGAAAAAATAATGTCATCCTCCTACAAAGCGTTTATATATACACCTGCATTTGGTATCCATACCAAAGTCTTCAAAGTGAAGCCTTTATGTGCCTCTATTATTGACAGAAATGATGAACCGTGAAATATTTGGCTAGGCTTCTAAAAACAAATTAACACCTGGATTATTGTTTTTTAATTTTTTTGAACGATCTCTCCTTCAAAACAAATTAATGACTGCATAAAAGGGTATGTCAAACTGCAAAACCATCGGAAATTATGACGTTTTGCGTAAATAATACCATAGCCGACAAAAATCCTAATATTTCGGGACCCTTTTCCTATAGCTTGTTTATTGAAAATAACCCTTTTCCTATAGCTTATTTATTGAAAATAATGACGTGGCCTTCAAAAGATTGGGAAACTTACTAGATTACTTGTTATTTTCCAATACTACAAGATATTTGCACGTTCAATACCTGTTAGGACTGTCACGGTCCATTTCTCTACGATGACCCAAAAGGTCATTCTGTGTATATTTAGCTTAAATTGTGTTTCGAGGCCCCGAGAGCCTCCGTTAATCTCATCGTGATGTGTGTGCGCAGTCCGGACGTGTAGCCGAGAAGCCTTTATGTGGAAACTTGATAAAAAGTTGAATTTATGGCAATTAATTGATTGAAGTTGACTTCAGTCAACATTTTTGATAAACGGACCCGGACCCGTGATTTGACGGTCCCGGAGGGTCCGTAGAAAAATATGGAACTCGGGCGTATGCCCGGAATCGAATTCCGAGGTCCCAAGCCCGAGAAATGAATTTTTAAAGAAAATTATTTTCTGAAAAATATAAAGGTTTTTGAAAATGATAACTAATGTGAAAACCGTGTTACCGGGCTCGTATTATGGTTCTGGAGCCCGGGACGGGTTTAATATATGTTATGTGAGTTATCTGTAAAGTTTGGTGCAAAACGGACCTAAAATGACGTGTTTCAGATCAAAATTGGAATAATTGAGCCTTATGAAGTTTTAAAAAAATTCTATGAGTTTTGAGGTTTAATTCATTGATTTTGATGTTATTTCGGTTGTTTTAGTACTTGAATAAGTCCGTATAATGATTTGGGAGTCGTGTGTGTCTTTGGTTTTGAGCCCCGAGGGCTCGGGTGAGTTTTGGGGGGGGGGGGGGTGGCGGGGGGTTAAAACTTAGAAAT
>ML276734.1:53311-77233 GCA_005239495.1 Nicotiana undulata
GGGGGGGGGGGGGGTGTCGGAGTGTTAAAACTTAGAAATTTCTGGTGTTTTGGGTCAGATCTGGTGTCTGAGGAAAATACCCTTCGCGAACGCTGGGTGACACTCGCGAACACGAAGAGCATCAGGTGGGCCTAGGATTTTTACTCTACGCGAACGCGTAGAGGGAGACGCGAACGCAGAGCACTGGACAGTACTTTTACGCGAACGCGTCCCCAGGGGTGCGAACGCGTAGTGTTAGGCTGGGGTCTGGGGGGCTGTGTAGCTTTGTTCTTCGCGAACGCGACCTTAGGCTCGCGTACGCGTAGGCCAGTAGAGTCAAACCTACGGAAACGCGGCCAAGGACTCGCGAACGCGTAGGTCAGGATAGTCAACCCTTCGCGAACGCGGCCAGGGGCCCGCGAACGCGAAGGGTATTTTTGCCCAGTGATTTTTAATTGTCAAAAACGGAATCATTACGGGATTTTCACCACCTTTTTCAACCCTCCTTCTTCCCCACACTCCTTAGGCGATATTTGAAGACCTCCATCACCATAGCTTCATAGGTAAGTGTTCCTAACACCAACTCCTTCCATTCCTCTTCATTAATCACTAGAATCTAGGCCTAAAATCATGAAAACAAAGTAGAAATTAGGGGTTTTGGGTATAGTTAGGGTTCATGGGATTTTGGGTAATTCAACCTCATTTTGGGGTCGGATTTCAAAACAAATTGCATATTTGGATTCGTGGGGGTATGGGTGATCGAGTTTTGGTCTGAGCCTCGTGTTTGGACCAAGCGAGCCCGGGGTCGAATTTTGGTATTTTTGGGAGAATGTTGGGATATGAATAATTAGGCTATGAGACTGAATTATTGAGTCATTGTTGATATTATTAAGTTGATTATGATTAAATATTATCGTTTCGGAGTCGGATTCGAGAGGAAAGGCAGTGTTAGAGGCTTGACTTGCATTTTTGGACCCCAGGTAAGTGCCTTGCCTAACTTTTGTGAGGGAATAGGTATTGTGCCCTATGTGCTATGTGTTTTATCATGTCCAATGCATAGGTAAGGTGACGAGTACCTATGCATTGTGTGTCAAGTATACCCGTGAGTCCGTTTTGCTTAATTATTTGTTATTACCTCAATGATTATTGTGTTGTGAAGTAGTTCAATTGGAAAAAATTTTAACTGTGGAGACTACTTGATTAATAATTGCGTTGTGATGTCCTAGTGGAGGACCCAAATCATTAAGTTATGTACTCGTAAGGAATTGGTTATAGCTGAGACCCTTGCCGGGCAAATGTGTTGATTTTAGTTGTTATTCCCATGTCGCGTGGTTATGAATTGAAAGTTCGGTAATTGATTTCCTTGCCAAGTTGTTATTTATTGTTGATATTACTTGGGTGAGGAAGAGAGTAAAGCACGAAGGGTGTTGTCGTGCCATTCATTCATATCATTCATTCAGTTATTTACTTATCGCATTGTGAGGAAGAGAGTTGAAGCACGAAGGGTGATGCCGTGCCATTCATTTCATTTATTTATTATTGCAATGTGAGGAAGTGAGTAAAAGCACGAATGGTGATGCCGTTCCATTCATTTCATTTATTCATTATTGCACTGTGAGGAAGAGAGTAAAGCACGAAGGGTGATGTCGTGCCATTCATTTCATTTATTCATTATTGCACTGTGAGGAAGAGAGTAAAGCACGAAGGGTGATGTCGTGCCATTCATTTCATTTATTATTGCATTCATTTAATATATTTACTTGTTGCATCGTGAGGACGAGAGTAAAGGCACGAAGGGTGATGCCGTACCATTCATTTATCTGTTTATTTATTGTATTCGACATTTCATTTTTCTTCATACTTGTTTCCCCCTTACTTGTTCCTGTATTACTTGCTTATCTGTTAAATATCTGTTACTTCCCTGCGATATTTTTGGTAGAACTGTACAGGTAGGTTATCGTTGACGTGTCTAGCCTCGCCACTAATTCGGCCGGGGTTATGCTCGGCACTTTCTCAGTACATGGGGTCGGTTGTACTGATGCTACACCTGCACTTCTTTATGTTGTGCAGATCCCGCAGCCGGACCCGGTGGACATTGATAGAGGGAGTATCCTTCAGTCCACTTCGGAGATTTCAAGGTAGACCCACAGACGTTCGTGGGCCTTGGCATCTCCTCTACCCTCATCTTTCTATTCTGTCTTGTTTTGTTCTTAGTTCTAAGATTGTTATGTATTATTTCTTTAGACCTTGTATTTAGTAATCTCATAGATAGTCTGTGAGTTAGTGACTCCAGGTTCTGGGATATTGCTAACGAAATGTATTATTGGTATTTTTACTTAGTTAAGAAGTATCTATTTTCGCACTTATAAAGAGATATAAATTGTTCTAGTTATTTCTGTTACTTCAGTGTTAATATGTTAATGTAATTGTGTACGTTGGCTTGTCTAGCGGGTTCAACGTTAGACGCAGTCATGGCCCGAAGTTGGGATTTCGGGTGGTGACATCCTCCCTCCGTAAGATATTACATACTCATAAAAAAATATTGCTCGGCATATACAAGTAAACCAATACTCAAATATAGATAGCATTCCAAAAACTCGGTAGTCACAAGCTCTAAGAATTTGTCTGTCTTCTATACATTAGTGTCTAAAAGAAAAAAAGTAGGAAAACAACATAAAGGATAGAAGGGGACTCCGAGGATCTGCGGGCGCGAGAAAATGTACCTTGAAGTATCCAGTAAGCTGCAGCGACTGCACTAACAATGAGGCTGGTAAGATGTACCTGGAGTTGCACACGAAAAACATGTGTAGGAAATGATGTGAGTACACCACAATGGTACCCAGTAAGTGCCAAGCCTAACCTCGGTCGAGTAGTAAATAAAGACTCAAATGTAACAAGGAAGAAATCATATAAAAACAACAGCTCAGTATACAACAGTGCAACAGGGGATCTCCCGAGATACCGTCTCGTAGTCCCAAATGTAAATGTGCAGGGGGATCTCCCGAAATACAGTTCCGTAGTCCCAACGTAAATATGCAAGACAGGGGGGATCTCCCGGAATACCGTTCAGTTGTCCCAATGTAAATATGCAGTACAGTGGGATCTCCCGAAATACCGTTCCATAGTCCCAAAGTAAATATGCAGCTAAACAAAAGAATTCAATTGTCACGGCATGGAATATAACAATGTAACCTAAGTACAAGTTAAGGAAATATAGGAAAAATCATTAAACATATTACACGTAGTCGAGGTAAACAGATAAGGCAAGTAGTCATGCTTCCTTAGTCTAACAAGATACTACACATGCTAATAAGTTTAAATATTAGGAAAGACAGGTTATTTTTAACGAAAATCAGGTTTTACAACAATTAGTCTGTGTACGTATTTAGAGGTAGTGACGAGAGGCCGACTCGATACTCACTAAGGTCCAGCAACATAATATAGAACAAGATAAGGCTAAAGCAATAGGCATGCGAAACAGTAAACAACAAGTATATGAACACATAATGTAACACAAGTAAGAACACCAAGTACCAGTTCCTCTTATCCAACAATACCTTGACAATGCTGTCATATGTGATCCAGACTCAAGTGTACATATACCGACACGGACAAGACAACCGACCGGAATCATAAGGTAGGTCATAAGGACTGAGGTCATAATCTCCCCACGATCGCGAATCATACCTGCGACTCGTGTGCTGACTCGATAGTAATAAGCTCCCCATGATTGCGAATCATACCTGCGACTCGTGTGCTGACTCGATAATAGTAATAAGCTCCCTATGATCGCGAATCATACCTGTGACTCGTGTGCTGACTCGATAAAAATAAGCTCCCCACGATCGCGAATCATACCTGCGACTCGTGTGCTGACTCGATAATAGTAATAAGCTCCCCACGATCGCGAATCATACCTGCGACTAGTGGGATGACTCGATAAAAATAAGCTCCCCACGATCGCTAATCATACCTGCGACTCGTGTGCTGACTCGATAATAGTAATAAGCTCCCCACGATCGCGAATCATACCTGCGACTCGTGTGCTGACTCGATACAAATAAGCTCCCCACGATCGCGAATCATACATGCGACTCGTGTGCTGACTCGATAATAGTAATAAGCTCCCCACGATCGCGATTCATACCTGCGACTCGTGTGCTGACTCGATAAAAATAAGCTCCCCACGATCGCGAATCATACCTGCTACTCGTGTGCTGACTCGATAATAGTAATAATCTTCCCACGATCGCGCATCATGTCTGCGACTCGTGTTCTGACTCGATAATAATAATAGTATTTACATATGGGTACTTACGGGTACCGACTCGACCGTGAACTCAACAGGATTGTGTCAATATCATATCATTGATAGCCAATTAAGATTTACCTCATCATATTTTTACCTCTCCCATGTCAATTCAACAATAAACACAATTTATAATACATACAATGGTTCAAATAAGACACAAAATGGCATGCTCGTGTGGGTCCTACGGCTACCCGACATAGAAATATAGTCGCCACGTACGGACTCTCATCACTTGGTAAGTACGCGGCCCCCCCTCAACATGTACACATAGAAAACAAGGAACCTACGGAGACATTTCCCCCTTACAAGTTTGGAAAGGAGACTCAACTCGTGACGATATCACCCCTCGGATCAAGGATGCGCCCGAATCTCCAAAATTCACCCTCGATGGTTCGCAACTAACCAAACATGGTATAATTGAATTAATTTAGGTTCCAAGAAGAAGAATTAACAAGAAGTCCTAAAATTAAGCATTCTTGACCATTTTCGGAATTTTGACCCCAGGCCCATATGTTTGGATTTCGAAAATTCTTGAAGGAATCACCTACCCGAAGTCTAAGGATCGAAGTTATGTAATTTATACAAGGATTCATAGCCTCAAATGAATAATTCACCAATTTATTTAAATCCCTAGAATTTTCTATACAATTTTTATGATTTTTGATTCTTTAGGAATTAAACTCGTTGAATTCTATGCATAATAGTGAAAAATAGAAGAAAATTACTTACCTCTACAGTGGGTGGTCGTGGGAGGTGTTGCTCAAACATGGATGCTCTCTAATGGAGGTTGATGCAGGATAAAACCACGTACACGACACTCATATATAAACAACAATACCAATCCTAAGGAGAGTCCCCCCCCCCCCCCACACACACACAAGGTTAGGCAAGCCACTTACCTCGAACCAATCTCAAATCAACCCAAAATAATTCTCTTTCCACGAATATCCGACGCTGAATGGCCCAAATCTAGACAAAACCAATTACATAACATAAATATAACTACAGGAAACTAATCTAGCAAACAGAATCAAAGTTAAAGCAAGAAATTGGAAAATCGATCAAAACGTCTTCCCGGGCCCACGTCTCGGAGTTGGATAAAAGTTACCAAATATGAACACCTATTCACTCACATGTCTAACCATACAAAAAAATTTCAAATCCGATACCAAAATCCAGGTCAAAACTTCAAAATTCGTCCTATAACTCTCTTAAATTTTCCCAATTTTCCATCCCAAATACCTAATTAAATGATGAAATCAACAATGGATTAATGGAAAACAACCAAGAATGCGTTAGGAATCATTACCTAATAACTTCCTCTGAAAATGCTTCAAAATGTTTCCTAAGTCCGAGCTCTGCAAATCCCAAAATGAAAATGAAATCAAACCCTCGAAATTTCCCTATTTCCGCCCAACGATTTCGCTTATGCGAGGGGATAACCGCATATACGGTACCGCAACTGCAGAAAAATCAACGCAGGTGCTCACTTCACTTAAGTCCTCAAAGCCCGCATCTGCAATAAGTTGGCCGCATCTACGTGTGCCACCAGTGAATAATGATCTGCTTATGCGGTCTCTCTTCGCTCATGCGCTCAATAGTCCGCATATGCGTGTGAACAACTAATTTTTGACCACACCCAAATTCTATAGTATTTTAGTGTAAATATTTCTTTTAGGTCTAATCTTAATATTTTAAATTTTTATCTTACTCTCAATAGGTTTTATTTAAGAAAACATATATATGTCCGGAAGTGTCCCTATTAGTGGAATTTATGGCTGGATGGCACGTGATGAGTATGATGTGACTGCGAGATGTGTTCATATTGTTTGAATGTGACGAGAAGGGTTTTCTTGAGGTGTAGAAAGGACTATCGGGTGCTTGATTTCTGTCTTGATGGGACGCATAGTCTCGAGTTATGAGTGTATTGGAAGATCTTTCATGTTTTTCAACTATGGAATGAATTAGATTCTCATGTCTTGTTGATGAGTTAAAAATCAGGAAGCTTAAGTGATTGCGTAGTAGTTGTAACTATGGAAGGGTATAGAGAGATGTCAGTTTGAGGCAAATAGTGGGTTATAACCTGCGGGGTAATCTACGGGTGTGTGATTTTAAGATGTTGTGTAGAGGCTTTCTTTTCACTAGTGGGTTATATTTGTGCAATTTGAGGTATTATATGGTTTGTGTTCCATGAGCTTATGAAGTATTTAGTTGAATCCTATTGCGGTATTATGCCTGTATGGGCGTGGCTATTGTAAGTTATTAGATGATTTATTCCTTGGCTTTGAGCCAAGTGGGGGAGTCTGCTACTGATAAGTTGATTGCACAGTTATGTGTTGTATTGGGTTCGATTTGAGGTATATTTGTGAATAAGTTAAGATTTGCAGAGGCCGAGATCGAGGATGACTCGAGTAAAGGAATTTCTGGATACGGATTGTATTACGCTTTATGGGTATATGGGAAACATTGAATGATTGAGTTGTTATTCGTAAAGGATGTAGTGTGCATGGAGTAGTAATTCACTCGGTTTCTTAAAAGTGTGGATTACTTCTTAGAGTGTTGGTGTGCAAATGTGACTAGGTCCTTCGATCCGTTTGATAGATATTTGAGAAGAGTGGATAACTCTCAAGAATGGTTCTAATGGATTTCAGATCTATATGTAGCAATTGGGAATCTGCAAGATGTGTATATGGCTAGGAACTGAGATTTACAATGGTTGGTGTCGAGACTTATAACACAATATATCCTTATAGATTCTACATTTAAGTGTCAGAAAGGTGAAGGAAACAACTTTAGAATTCGCAGAAGGTCTCTTCGGAGTAGGTATCTCGGTTGTGATACTTTTGGGGTACTTAAGAGGGAATTCGGCGGCTTATGTGCCTTAGGGTGGTGTGGTCCGATGCTTAAGTTCGAGGGGAAAGTTTTGGTTAGAAGAACTCGGAGAGTTAGTACAACTTGGTAGTAGGTTGGATCAACACAATAATAGATATAATCGGTTCTATGGGTACTCATGATGTGGCTAGTCTCTACAGGTATTTTGTGACAATGCTCTTGGGTTTTGGCAACTTGCGTGGCTTGGTTGAGTTGGAGTGATTCGGTTATGATAGCTTGGTTATGTGCAAATGGTCTTCGAAGAGTTCTCAATGGTTTCTACCATGGTTCGAGAAGTATATTTACTGCTGGCGTGAGGAGCATGTGGTGCATAGTGATTTTCTTTTGGATGGAATCAAATTGAAGATTCGTGGATAATTGAGTACGTAGTTGCTTGTGACTCGAAGTGGATTATGAAGTTCTCATATTTTTCATATGATGGCATGGCATATGCGGTGTGTTGTGTGGGATAAAGATATGCATGAGCGAGGTCACATGTCAGTTTTGAAGGGGAGGTCATAAAATTATTAGGCAACATGGACGATTTCAAATGACTAGGTAAATGATATTACTATTTGGTATGGCTTGATGAGAACATACATTTCATAAGGGGCAATGTGTTTTGATTTATGAATACTTCATTGGTATTGCGGCACTCTCCTAGTTGATCGACTGCTGATATTCAAATTTTGCTTTGTGGCACAGAAGAATTATAGAAGTATTTCTCGAGGGATAATCATGTATGGAAGATTTGTTAGACATTCGGGCGGTGGAGTTGGGATCAAATATGGTGATTCGTGTGTTCTATGGATTTGTAGACTGGGAGTTCTCAGTAACATAATATTTCATGGTTGTGGACTGTGAAGTTGTGCCGAAGCTAGCCAGATGATAATATGTGTTATGATTCAGTCATTGTGGACTTTCATAGGTTATTTATCCATTTGTGGGTGGCTAGAGCTGATTTGGGAGTCCATTGGTAAGCCCAATTAGTATGTGTATTCTACACTGATCTAGATTGGTTGTCTCCATGCTGCTATTCTTGAGGGATGTGCCATTCGATTGTTGTTGACCTTATTCGTGCTCTGAAATGATCTTTGAGTTACTCTTCTATTCTACGAGGAGTTGTGATTCGTTGGTTATATGCTCAAATAGTGCGGTTCTATTGGGGCCTTATGCACATATAGTGCGGAATTTGAGCAAGAAGAGTATTGAGTATTGCCTGGTTGATGGCGTATTTGTTATGTTCTTTCAGGTTTTTTATGGCATTGTGTCATTTGCTTCTCTATGGTTATGGTAATGCACTTTGAGTACTTGATGTCAAATTGCGCATGGTTATTGATTTTTAGCAGGGTGGCTTGAGTTTTTTCATATGGACCAACATTTGGATAGGGTCGCTCATTGCAGCGGAGTTATGATCCTTTGTGTTAGATTTGTGTGTTATCGCTCTATGGTGTGTGATAGGTGTTAAGCATTTTGTTGTGGTGGTACTTGTTGAGCTTGCGGGACAGTTTCTCGTTTGGGTCATTTTCCATGATTGAGTACATTTGGAATGTTGCTATTTGGTACATTTAGAATGTTTATCTGATGAATGGTTATGAGTTCTGCATGTTTCTTTCATCATCGGCAGTGCACGAATGTTTTAAAATGAGGCTTGGTTTGATATGAGGTTTATTACCGGTATTGGGTTGTCTTGAGCAGCTATAGTGATTTGAAACTATCGCTATGAGTATTTGAGTTGTGTGGTACATCATGTGTTTACATCATGGATTATTGTGAAGGCTTGATACAACTTGTTCAAACTTAAACAGTGTGTAGATGCAAGATTCCGATCTTACAAAATTCAGGATGTTGGAAATTAGATATTAAGATTTATGGGCTAGGTTGAATTAAGAAACTACAGTTATGTTGTGTTGTCGGTCCTATATGGGATAGGATGACGTGAGATCACCCCCGGGTATATGCATGGTATGTTTACATGGCGGTATCACTTCTATGGGAAAATGTCTTCTTGAACAAAATATGGATTCTTTTATGTGAATACGTGTACATATGAGCACCTGAGTCGCAGGTATTATTTGTGAGCAGGCTAGCCGTATTTTATTATGTTGACCGCGTCGCATGATCGATTCGCGAGCGGGGAAAAAAATAGATTCATCTATGGTTCGGGCCGTTCGACCCTTCGGCAGTGCACAATTTATTATTGTTGGTCCGCGTCGTTCGACCCTCGGCATATTTGTTGTGCATGATAAAATGCTGCATATTCCTGTGATTTATAAATGTTTATTGGCCTAAGTATATTTTGAGTTGCCAATTTAAAAGAAGGAGGATTTATGTGAAAAATGTGGAACAAATTGATATTTATTGATGTTCTAATCTCCGATTAGTTGATTCATTGATTATGATACTCATGCTTAGCTTCTCACTTAGATTATGCTAGACTGACCTATAGCAAGTGTCAAATTCGACCCCTCGCCACTACCTCTCTGAGGTTAGGCGGGATACTTACTGGGTACACGTTGTTTTTGTACTCATACTACACTTTCTGTGCATTTTGTTGCACAGGTACTGTCATAGCACAGTGGTTGATGTGGAGACTCATGCGTGTTGCATTATCTGGAGGCGTTCCGCAGCTGACAGAGTCTCTCCTCTATCTACTGTATTTCCATTTTAAATTACTTGTCCAATCTGTATTTCGGACAAGCTTTGTAGTATTTGTATAAACTCTTAGAATCTGCTCATGCACTTGTGACACCGGGTTCTGGGAATGTATTTGGGTTGTATTTTACAAAACAAATGGACGGTTGCTTTTACTGAATGCACTTTTATCTAGTTGTTATGTACAAAGGTGAAAAGTAACGATTTCGAAAATGCTAAACCAGGAATTTACTTCTATTAATTAATTATTGGCTTGCCTGATAGTGGGGTCCGGCGCCATCACGACCTTATGGATTTTGGGTCGTGACATGGAGATATTGTTCTATTTCAAAAATAGGTTAGAATATCAAATTCATTATTCCTTGTTTCCTCATGTATGCATCTTCTGTATGAGTGTGTATGCGTAGTGATTATGCTCCTGCAATCTCTATGTTTACAAATTATATTTTACTATAGTTGCAACTGATTGTGAGGTTTTTACGCCACAAAATGTGCTTGATTCAAGGAAAAATGTTATTCATCCTATTTCTATTTTTGAAAAGGGTAAGCCTGTAAATCTTTGTTGACCATTTATTTTTTTCTTCGGTGACTATGCGCAAACATTTAATTGGCAACTATCGTGAACCAGGTTCGACATCAAGTACTTCAGGTAAATCAAGTTCTCCAACTACTGAAGCAGTTCTGCTCGATGGTTAGTATCAACAAAACACTTTAACTCTGTTGCTCCTTGTTTTCTTCTTTTCTATTCCTAAAGGTTGTTTGATATACGCAGATCACGTAAAGAATAAAAGAAATATGACTAATATTATCCGATTATGCCCTGATTATATGTCGTTAAAAAGTTCCAAACTGTAAATCCTGCTTGGAAAAAAAATTTCAATACGAATCACCTGGATTTTGATGTGGCTGCGGTTCAGTTAGGTTAACTTATGAGAAAATGCCACCTAGACCGAGAAATTTATATACAGGAACTTGTGAAAAATCAAAGCACTTTCAGACATACTTTAGAACATATAACAATCTATTCTCTTTCACCTCACTTGGTTCCACTTATGTCAAAGATTTAGCCAAGAGAAATCGTGGTATATATACATTCAGAGTTCAGGGACAAATGTATCACTTTATAGATGATTTATATCCTAAAGAGAGAAGGTTGAGAAACTTACAACTATACTTTTTTATGATAATGCCAATGAGGTCGAAAATAGAATAGCTTGTTCCGACAAAATAAATGAATTAATAGTGAAAGAATTGATGGGCATACTAAAAGATAGTCCATACTCAATTTTTTTGCGATCTTTAACAGGCGTTCCAAACTTGCAAAACGTTCATATTACATTGAATTGTGATGCTGGATTAGATCAACGAGAATATAATTTACCTACTACAACTGAGATTGCAGCAATATGGGTTGATGAAAATGATAGTGGTGCTACTCATGCACCACATGTTCAGATTTATACTCATAGCGACAGGACAAATAAATGTCACGACCCGAATTTTCCACCGTCGGGTCCGTGATGGCATCTAACATTGAACTCGCTAGACAAGCCAACGTGTATATTCAATTTACTTTATTCCTTGGTTAATAATTAATAACAGATAAATTACAACTTAAACATGAATAAATATAAAAGTTGTAGCAAGATATATATATATATATATATATATATATATATATATATATATATATGTATATGTATATTCCAATACAAGCCTTTACGAAGTTTCACCAAACTAGCCAAATCCCAGAATAGTGGAGTCACAACTCACAGACTGTCTAAGAGTAATACACATAAAAGTCTAAAAGGAATAAGGACATCTGGTTCTGAATCAACTAGAACACAAATACAAGGGAAGATAGGAGGGGACGCCGAGGCCTGCGGACGCCAACATGACTACCTTGGTGTCTCCGGGTGGATTGAAGGAAGTCTCCTAGCTCTAATGTCCACAGGCACCTGTACCAGGATATGCACAACAAAAAGATGTGCAGGTATAGTATCAGTACAACCGACCCCATGTACTGAGTAAGTGTCGAGCCTAACCTCGGTGAAGTAGTGACGAGGCTAGGACACGACAACCAAGACAACCTGTGCAATATCATAACATCCGGAAAATAATAACAATAACACAAAAGTAAATAGTTAAGTACAAGGAAAAAGAGGAACATGTTGGGGGAAAGAAATATCAGATAACAAGAATAACGGAGTAAAACAACAGTTCAAATACCAACATAACAACAGGAAATAACAACACAGAAAAAATAGTGCACGACATCATCCTTCGTGCTTTTACTCTCATCCTTACCAAATAATAAATGCAAGTGCACAGCATCACCCTTCGTGCTTTTACACTCTCATCCTCACAATAAACAATACACGTCCTCACCCTTCGTGCTTTACACTCTTCCTCACAGAAATTAATACACGACATCACCCTTCGTGCTTTACACTCTTCCTCACCCAAACAATATCAATAACAGAAGTTTGGCAAGGAAGAAATCAACAATATGAACCACGACAATAAATCACAACATCCCGGCAAGGGAACAACAGTAGAAATATCACCGTCCCGGTAAGGGACACAACTATAACCAATCTTACTCAAGTACATTTCTTTACAAAATATTCATCGACCGAAACTCATACTCAACAATATTCACTACAGAGAATTTCCACCAAATAAACAACCACCAAAGTGAAATTTAATTTATCACACAGTAAATAACAATGAAAATCACGTAATTCATAATTTTCGACTCACGGGCATGCTTGACACCAACGTATAGGTACTCGTCACCTCACCTATACGTTGAACATGGTATAAACACATAGCAATTAAGACTCAAAACCTATTCCCTCAAGCTAAAGTTAGGCCAAACACTTACCTTGACTTCCACGACCAAAATTCAAGCCTCAATCACCGCTTTTCCTTTTGAACTCGACTCTAAATCGACTGTATCTAGACATAATTGACTCAATAACATCAATAAACGCTAAATAATTCAATTTCAATACCTAATTATAGATTTTCCAACATTCTTACCAAAAAGTCAAAAATTAATCCCGGGCCCGCTTGGTCAAAACACGAGGTTCAGACCAAAATACGATCACCCATTCACCCACGAGCACGAATATGTAATTAGTTTTGAAATCCGACCCCAAACCGAGGTCTAAATTCCAATTAATCAAAAAGTCCTAACTCCACCCAAATCCCTAATTTTCTACTCTTAAAATCATGATTTAAGGCCTAGAAATCTAATGGGTGTTGATAAAAATTGACGAAAATGATTCTAAGATTACATACCTATGATTTTGTGGTGAAGTGCTCTTTCAAAAATCGCCCAATTTGGAGTTTGAAAGAAGAAGTTATGAGGTTTTTGATGTTTTATACTTCAATACCACACAAGAAGGGGGGTTGATTTGTGTGGTGTCCAATTTTCGAGTGCTGTCTCAATAGAAGAAATTGGGTCTTCTTGGTGTTCCAACTTCTACTAGTGCGGAATAATAAATGCACTAAAGTAAAAACACAGAGATTTTTACGTGGAAAACACCTAGCTCAAAAGGTGAAAAAACCACGACCTACTACTCAGTAGGATTTTTCCCAAACTCTTCACTACAACTCTGAGCCAAACAACATTTACAAAATAAACTCTTTTGTAAACCTAGGACTAACTCTAATCCCTTTGTAGCAAACTAGCCGCTAGCTAATTGCGACAAGCTTCAAGTCAACTCTAACTTGAACAGTCTGTACCTATTACATTTGCTTCTAATAAAGCTGAAAGATACAATATTAAATCACCTACTACAACCAACTAGACTCGAAAGACAACCAGATGGAACTGGTTCTTCAAGCTGGTCAGTAGCCTTTGTGTCGCACAAGGATTCTGCTTGCAAAATATCTCTGGGAATTTTGCTTTCAATTCTTGTTTCACTTCTGCCTTTGTGCGATCAATTCTTCAGTAATAATGCTTCAACATTATATAGCGCCAGTAGTTGAGATGTTCTTGTTTAGTACTAATGCAACTCTTCCTTGGTGGAGGAGTTTGTGTTTACCTCAACTTGTAACGACCCAGTCGGTCGTTTTGAGAGTTATCTCCCCGATCCCCTAATAACTGCTTCTCCCTTGTCTATTTTATGCTATTGGAACTTGTCGGAGCGTTGAGTGGTGAAATTCTGAGTGATTTTGGACATATAGTCCTTTGATGTGAATTTTAGCTTTAGAAATCAGACTGTAGCGAGAACTGTCGGATCCGGAATGGAAATTCGTCGACTCCGTTAGCTCCGTTAGGTGATTCCGGGGTTAGGTGCATGTTCGGAATGTGTTTTCGAGGCCGGTGGTAGATTTAGGCTTGAATTGGCGAAAGTTAGAATTTCGGCGATTTCGGCCGATAGGTGAAATTTTTATATCGGACTCGAAATGGAATTTCGAAAGTGACAGCAGGTCCGTAATGTCATTTATGACATGTGTGCAAAATTTGAGGTCATTCGGACGAGTTTAGACGTGATTCGGCATCAGATGTGGATTTTCGAAATTTCCTAAGTTCATAGGCTTAAATCTATGCATATTTGACGATTTTGATGTTATGAGGTGTGTTTTTAAGGCTTGACCAAGTTTGAAACGGTATTTGGGTCAGTCGGTAGGTTTGGTTGAGGTCCCAGGGGCCTCGAGGTTGTTTCGGATGCCCAACGGGTGAATTGGGACCCTTAAGAGCTGCTGAACCAGTTCTGTTTCTGGTGTCTCGCACATGTTATGGTTCTCCCAAAGGTGCGGACACGCAACTATAGAGGGGGTGCACGCAGGTGCGGAAGTAGCTCAGGTTGACCAGTCTCGCAGGCGCGGAGGAATATCCACAGGTGCGGAGCCAGACCTGCGACCTAGCCACCGCAGGTGCGACCCCAGTGCAATTAATGAAATTCCGCACCTGCGAAGGAAATTCCGCAGGTGCGGTCCAAGATTCGCAAGTGCGGTATCCCTAGGTTGTTATACCAAAAATCCGAGGGTTTGAATTTCATAACTCCAAAATCAATTGAGAGCTCAGAAATTGGCGATTTTCAATGGAATTCGAAGAGGAGAATCATAGGTAACATTTTCTAACCTTAATCCAATTTTATATAAATAATCCCTATCATTTTCCTCAATCTAATCAATAGAATTGGATGAAAACCCATGAAATTGGGATGAAACTTCCCCAAGTAGAAATCTGTGGATTTAGGGAGATTTAGACGTCGAATTTTGATGATTCTTGCTCGAGTGGGTTCGTGATTGAATGGGTGTTCGGAAAATATAACTTTTACCTGATTCCTAGACGTGGGCCTAGGGGACCTTTTGAGAGAATTTCCTAATTTCACGCATTAGCTTAGAAATAATTAGCTATTTTGTTAGTGATATTTACATTAATTGAATAGATTTGGGCCACCCGGAGTCGGATACTCGTGGAAAGAGCATGGTACTGAGTTGATTAGCGCAGTTGAACTGTTTAATTAAATCATATCCGATAGACTTCTGCATTGCATATTTAAATTGGGACTACGGACCGAGATCCGGGAGCTTTCCCCCTGTACTGCATTGCATATTTAAATTGGGACTACGGACTAAGATCCGAGAGATTTCCCCCTGTACTGCATTGCATATTTAAATTGGGACTACGGACTAAGATCCGGGAGTTTTCCCCTGTACTGCATAGCATATTTAAATTGGGAGTACGGACCGAGATCCAGGAGCTTTCCCCCTGTACTGCATTGCATATTTGCTGTTGAGATATATGTTGTGCTGAGCTGAGGGCTCTTCTTTATTATTCCTTCAGTTTTCCTTTTTAATCCTTCTATCATTGCTTATTTATATTTCACTGTTTAGACTTATAATTGTCTTGTTTTCAAATTTAGTAGAGCCGTAACATGACCTCGTCACTACTTGACTGGGGTTAGGCTTGGCACTTACGGAGTACCGAATGTGGAGTACTCATGCCCTTTTACTACGCATGTTTTCCCCATGTGCAAATCCAGGCACCGGTATATAGCGTTTTGGCTAGGAGTACTACAACACTTGCTCAGGAGACCGCGAGGTAATTCTATCACGTTCGCAGAATCTCACGTGTCCCCATCTACTCTACTATAGGCTAGGAGATAGACATATACACATTTTCTTTATTCTGATTGTATAGAGCTATAGATGTATAAAGCTTGTGACTTGGTGACATTCCGAGTTTTGGGAAAGTAAAAGTTGTACATGCTGAGCGGCTAAGTTTTATAGTATTACTTCATCTTTACATTTTTGTCATTATTTTTCTTGTTCTTCCGCAATTTAGGCTTACCTAATCGTAGAGACTAGGTGCCTTCACGAGACCGTTCGAAGGTTAAATTCGGGTCGTGACACAACTTCTTCCCTTTGTTATTGTTCTTCCTGAACTCGAACTCTAACCTCTTATCAATTTGCAACCTTTTCGCATTAGGAGACAACCTCTTAGTTCATGGATAATTCACAATCATATTTATCTCTTGTGCATAGACGGTTCTTGTGACAATGGAACTGTTCAAGTATGTTTGCCCTGATGGACCTGGTTCAACTGGGTAGACATTTGTCAATCTTGAAAACCATGCCCCGATGGACCTGGTTCAACTGGGTAGAAATTTGCCAATCTTCAAAACCATGCAGTGACTTGGGTCAACAAATTCCCCCTTTTTTATGATGACAAACTCTGTGCTTGACCCTGTATACACTTCAAACACTTTGTATGGTTTTAAGCATTTATCATAGAGAGACTAGGTTCATTAGGTTATAAATATCACAACAGTTTGAAATTTGAAAAGCACATTTCTTCCCCCTTTTGGCATCATCGAAAAGTTGCAAAATGATAAACTTACCAGAGTTTGTTAACAATTACTCATGGTCATTGAGGCAATTGCAGGTGCAAACATGATTTAATAATCAAAAGAAACCAATAAATGTAAGTTATGTAAGAAACTGAGACAAAGTCAATAACTAACAGAAGCAGAATTCATTAATTAGTCAATAATCAAACACCATACACAAAAAGAACTAAAAAAGTCATAACCATGAGCAAAACATAACAAAAACAGAAACAAAACAAATTCCGAATTGTGCATTCAGAGGGGTTTTGGTGGCTCTGGACATCCTAAGGTTGGGTAGGGGCAGATGAGGTTGGGTTCTTGGCTTGAAGGAGAGAAAGCATTTGTTGAAGAACACCTTCATTTTTCTCCTTCTCCTTGGCTAGTTCAACTCTGAGAGCATCCCGCTCAGCTTCCCCCTCATGAAGGTGATATTTCAATCTAAGGATCTCCACATCCTTTATCTCTCCTTCCTGTACCAATGACCTGACTTTGCTATTGACTGGCTGCTTCCTAGATGAACCAGGTTCATCCTCAAGAACATTAACAAGATAATCACATGTCAGCAAAGTGCTCTTCCCAAAATAATCCTTAGCATTAGCCATCTCAGATTTCTTCATAGGAACCTCAAAGTGGGCAAGCACAGCCGTCAGAATAAAGCCATAAGGAATAGCGTGTGCTTTGGTTCCATTTACAACTCTGTCCAAGAGCTGAATGATGAAAGCTGGCCAGTTAATCTGCTTACCCCTATACAAGCATTCCATAAGCGTTAAGTCCATATAGCTTGCAATGTGCCTTCTCTCTTGTCTTGGCAGCAGGAATTTGATCACAAATTCAAAGAACAACTTGTTCTAGGGCTTCATTTCACTTTTGAACACTGGTCTGGGCTCAGATTCCTCCTCATTTTCACAAAAGAATCTGGTAATGTTAAGAGGTGAGGCCATTTCATCGAGACTAGGCCATCTTCGCCTAGTGTAATCATCATAGCCCTCAGTAGGTATATTCAAAATCTCTTCCTGTTCCTTTGCATTAAAAGTGATCTGAATTCCTTTGACTGTGGAGGTCACCCTGCCATTCTTGACACTTGCATTGGCCATAAACTCCACCAGTTCGTTCCTTGCCAGCTTTCCTTCCAGGTGAAGGACTATGTCCTTCCACCCCTGTACATCCAGCGCATCCATCAAAAAGATCATTCTGAATTCTTCCAGATCTTTCACCAGCTTTCCCATAAGAATTGTACGCTTTCCAAACAATGTGAGTTTGTCAGATTTCTCACCAGACATCTCCTCCTCTCCTTCACTCCATTCTTTTTCTTCTTCTTCTTCAACAACCTTCACTTTCTTGGCCTTGGACGTGGACATTTTAGCAGTGCTTGAGGGTGTGACAGACACAGCAGCTGACTTCTTTGAAGAAGCCTTAGCCTTCTTGGCCTTGGGTGTCTCAACCATAACTGGAGCAGGATGCTTCTCATGATGGACCAGGTCCATCGTATCATCATCAACAATAACAGCCTCAATAGGCTCTCCTACCTTTGCCTTTCCCTTTGAAGCTTTCTTTTTCTTGCTCTCTCTCAGAGCCCTTTCTAACTCTTCTTCACCTTGTCGAACAGCACTTCGTGTAGCACGAACTTTTGGGGCAGGAGCATCAACAGATACAGAAGCTTTCCTTTTCTTTGGAGGAACTGGGGTAGTGACTCTCTTGAACGTTTGAGTTCTCTTCTTTTTGGGGTTATAAGACTCCCCCAGCTTCCTCAGCATCTCAGCCAGTGTCTCCTCGATAGATGAACTAGGTTCATATGCTGATTTTTGTAAGCTATCTAGACCTGCTGCTGCTTCCTCAGCAACACTTCCCCCTAAATTTCTGACACCTTCTTCAACAATCTCAGGAATGGGACCACAAGTAGCCAAAGTGGTACCGTCCTCCCCTGACCCCTTACAAAAACTCCTTCTCCCTCTCTCAAGAATTTTATCTTTCCCCAATTTTCTCTGCCTATCCGTCACTTCAACATCAACAATTGACCCAACCAACACAAACCTGTTTTCAGTTGTAGCAATTTCAGAATCAACTTCAAGATTACCTTGCTCAGAACTGGATGAACCTGGTGTTGCATCCTCATTAGCGGATTTGAAGGATTCACTTGAATATTCAGACTCAGGAACCTCGCTGGCTTTAAGAATTTCCTTCAAGAATTTTGCACGAGAGCCAGAAGCAACAGATTTTCTGGCAAGAATTTTCACTCTTCGTGCCCTAGAGGCTGGAGTAGGGTTAGGCGTGGGTTCAAGAACTGGAGGGTTTTCAGGGGTTGAAGATCTGACTGGAGATTGTGAACTATATACTGATGGGGAATTAGACTCAGAGTCTTCACGTCCTCCATCGTAATCATGTATGGACGATGAAGAGGAATAAGAGGCAGGGGTGGTGAAGACATTGTTATGAACGTTTTAGGGAGAGACAAAGATTTGATCAGTTTTGATTTTTTAGAGTAATGAAGAACTTGGTTCTACTTGTTATGTTATGAAGAGGGGAGATAATGATGACCCTTTTATAAGATGTGGCTATGAATAATACAATGGGCAGAACATTTAATCAAGAGGGAGTCTAATCGACGTAGAAGTGTCATTGATTAGACAGTTAAGAATCCCCTAAATCTAGGCTAATTAAGTAGCGATGGGACTTCTTGAAACTGGTTCATTTTAGGATATGTACTGAGAATTTAAATTGAACCAAATAAGGATAGAGTCCTGCCCATGTGTGACTATAAGTATTTCAATAAATATATGGAGATGATCACGTACCTTGTCAGACAGATTAACCAGCAGTGATGAACTAGGTTCATCGTGTTAAAGTCTTTAATTTGCCTTAATTTACAAAGATAGAAAAACATCATTAGAAACTAGGGAATCATATTAATACATGGAAAGAGAGCATGGCAGTAAAGTCATGATACTGAGCAATGATTAGTCTGGTTGATTATCTATGTTAGTGTTTCTAGCCAAAAAAAAAAATTCATTTTTCAATTTTTTTTCATTATTGTTTTTTCAATTAGGTGATCTTAATCATCCCTAAGTCAAGCCGGTTTCTCTCAAAATTCTCCCTACTCAGTGCTTTAGTAAAGATATCTGTAATTTGTTTGTCAGTAGCACAAAATTCAATTGAGATCATTCCCTTTTCATAGTTATCCCTAAGGAAGTGGTGTCTAACATCTATGTGCTTGGTTCTTTTATGATGAACCGGGTTCTTTGTCATACTAATTGCACTAGTGTTGTCACAGAAAATAGGAATGCATCCAACATATATACCAAAATCCATGAGTTGTTGCTTGATCCATAGAAACTAAGCACAACATGATGCTGCAGCTATATATTCAGCCTCAGCAGTAGACAAGGCTACTGAGTTTTGTTTATTGGTGGCCCAAGACACAAGGCAGGAGCCCAAAAAGTGAGCCATGCCTGAAGTACTTTTCCTGTCAACCAGGAAACCTGCATAATCAGCATCAGCATATCCTACAAGGTCGAAATTACTACCTTTAGGATACCAAAGGCACAAATCAGTGGTGCCTTTCAGATATCTCAAAATTCTCTTCACTGCAGTTAGGTGGGACTCCTTTGGATTTGCCTGAAACCTAGCACACAGTCCTACACTGAACACAATATCAGGTCTACTGGCAGTGAGATATAATAGAGACCCAATCATCCCTCTGTATAGCTTCTGATCAACGGATGAACCAGGTTCATCCACATCCAATTTTGTAGTTGTGGCTATGGGGGTGTCTATTTCCTTTGAGTCTTCCATTTTAAATTTCTTGAGTATTCTTTCACATACTTTTGTTGATGGATCATTGTTCCATTTGAGTTTTTCTTGATTTGCAAGCTTAAGAAGAAGTTTAGCTCACCCATTATACTCATCTCAAACTTACTCCCCATAAGTATAGCAAATTCCTTACTCAATTTTTCAGAAGTTGCCCCAAATATGATATCATCCACATATATATGCACAACCAGGATTTCTTTACCCTTTTCCTCTAAGAACAAGGTGTTGTCAATTTTGCCTCGTTTGTACCTATGTTCTAGAAGGAATTTTGATAGCCGCTCATACCATGCTCTAGGTGTTTGTTTGAGACCATAGAGAGCCTTGTCAAGTTTGTATACGTGGTCAGGTGACTCCTTGCTTTCAAAACCTGGAGGTTGTTTGACAAATACATCTTCCTTCAGATAGCCATTGAGAAAGGCACTCTTAACATCCATCTGATGGAGAACTAATTCCATGTGTGCAGAAAATGCTATAAGAAGTCTGATTGCCTCCAGTCTTGCCACAGGGGCAAAGGTCTCATCATAGTCAATTCCCTCTTCTTGACTGTATCCTTGAACAACTAGTCTAGCCTTGTTTCTTGTAACAGTTCTATCCTCATCGAGCTTGTTCCTGAAGACCCACTTTGTGCCAATCACTGATCTGTCTAGTGGTCTGGGTACTAAGTGCCATACTTGACTTCTTTCAAATTGATTTAGCTCTTCTTGCATGGCATTTACCCAGTCAGCATCCTGTAGGGCTTCACTAATGTTCTTTGCTTCAATCAAGGATAGAAAGGCATCAAACGCACACAGATTTTTCAAGGAGGATCTTGTTTTGATTCTAGATGTCAAATCTGTTATGATGTTCCCAAGAGGGTGAGAACTATGATATCTATGTGGTTTAAGCACCAACTGTTCACTTCTAGATAGTTTCATGGTGTCTTGTTGTTGTGGAACAGGATCAGGGCCAGGGTGCACANGCCAGAGGCCTGGCATGCATCTATTTATTATGTAACATGCAGTGTTTATAGCTTCTGCCCAGAAGTTGTGGGGTAGTTTGCTAGAAAGAAGCATGGTTCTTGCCATGTCTTCAAGAGTTCTATTCTTTATTTCAACGACCCCATTTTGTTGTGGGGTTCTAGGGGCAGAAAAGTTGTGATTGATACCATGTTCATCGCAGAACTCAGCAAACTTTGCATTCTCAAATTCAGTATCATGATTAGATCATATTGATGCTAGTTGATTTCCTAACTGATTTTGAGTTTTCTTAACAAATGATGTGAACTATCAAATGCTTCATCCTTAGATGTCAGAAACAAGGTCCAAGTGAACCTTGAATAGTCATCAACTAGCACCATTACATATTTCTTTCCACCTCTGCTCATAGTTCTCATAGGACCACATAGGTCCATATGAACCAGTTCCAACGTCCTGGTGGTACTGACCATTTTCTTACTTTTGAAAGAAGATCTTACCTTATTTCCCCTTGCACATGCCTCATAAACTTTGTCTTCCTTGAACTTAATGTTAGGAAGCCCTACCACTAAGTCTTTAGAGACTAGTTTGTTTAGCTGATTTAGACTTGCGTGACCAAGTCTTTTATGCCACAGGAGGGGATCACTGTCCAACACACTTAAGCAAGTGAGTTCATTTTCAGACAGTGTGAAAAAGTCTATGACATAGATATTATTCATTCTCTTTCCCTACAAAACAATCTTGTCAGTAAGCAGGTTGATCACAAAACATTTTGTGGAAATGAAAGCGACAAGGTTACCTCTGTCACACAATTGTGACACACTGATCAGGCTATATTTCAATCCATCTATCAGGTACACATGTTCGATTGAATGTGTGTCATCATTACCTACCTTGCCAACCCCAATAATTTCACCTTTCTTTCCATTTCCAAAGGAGACATTTCCTCCTTTGAGGTTTTCATGTGAAAGGAACTGTTCCTTGTTCCCTGTCATATGCTTTGAGCAGCCACTATCCAAATACCAAATTTGGCTGCTTCCTCTCACTTGAACCTACAAAAAGAAATCAGGGGTTAGTTTTAAGAACCCAAACTAGTTTGGGTCCTTTTCTATGAGAGAATGGATGAATCAAGATTTTTCTGGCCCAATTTGGTAGCCAGTTTTTCTTTTTAACAAAACTCTCATTTCTTCGACTGGCCTGCTCCTTTGCAGTACACTCAATTTTGTAGTGGCCAGTATTACCACAATGGGTGCAGATTTTATTCTCAGGAAGAGTGAGATACTTGCTTTTGGGATCCCACTTGGGCAATTGACTCCTAAATCCAAGCCCTCTCCGGTTGCTACTATGATTCTCTTAAAGCCATGTCAAGGCATCAGAGGATTTATTCCATTTACAAGTTCGATCTAATTCATGTTTGACTTTGCCAAGTTCTTCTTTAAGTGTTATTATCTGTTCATCCTTGGCATACATCTTATCTTTTAGTTTTCCCATATTTTCTTCTAACATGATATGAGAATGATCAACAATCATTTTACTGGATCCAAGCTTCAGTTTTAAATTTTCAGATTTTAGTTCTAGAATCTCAGTTTCAAATGGATGAACCTGGTTCAACAAGACAGTGTTTTTCTTTTCAGATTCACTTACTCTAATTTCCAGTTTCATGCATTTTGCTTTTAGCATTTCACATTCTTTAGAAAGTTGATCCTTCTCTTTGGTTGTTTCTTCAGAATCATCCATGAAATCAAGTAGTAACTCAGAGAGTTTTTCTTTAGATAGGAACTTTATTTTATTTTTAAGAAGGGACTGGTTCTTCATGTGATTCCTCATCAGATTCTCCAATTTCCATGAGATCCTGATCTTCAATCTCACCATCTTCTGATTCTTCATCTGAACTTTCCCCCCAAGCAGCAACCATAGCTTTTGTTGTGGTTTTCTTGGGTTGGACCAGTTCCTTCTTCCTGTTCCTTTTTTCATATCTCTCCCTTTTCCATTCCACTTCCCACTGAGGACAGTTCTTGATAAGGTGGTCAGTCTTTCCACACTTGTAGCATCCCTCGTTGGTTGGCCGTTCTGGAGATTTTGCTTTGTTGAAGTTTCCTCCTCTAGAGAGTCCCTTCTTCCTTATGAGAAAGTTTATGAATTCTTTGATAATCATGGCCATTTAATCTTCCTCCAGATCTGCTCCCTCAGTGATCCTCAGTGCTAGACTCGTCTCCTTCTTTGGAGCATCCATTTTCATTGTCTGCCTTCTGAGTTCATAAGCAGTAAGGTTTCCAATTAGCTCGTCCAATCTGAGGGTTGCCATATTTTTGGATTCCTGGATAGCAGTGATTTTAGTTTCCCATGAAATTGGCAAGACCCTTATCATGATCTTCTCTACCCTGTCCTCTTCAAGAATGACTCTTCCAAGAGACTTAAGTTCATTTGTCAAAGTTGTGAACCTTGTGTACATCTCTTGGATTGTCTCTCCTTCTTTCATAGTGAAGTTTTCATA
>ML276734.1:77520-102672 GCA_005239495.1 Nicotiana undulata
TACTTGCAAGGTATCCCAGATTTCTTTGGCAGTGGTGCAGCTTTGGATTCTTCTATACTCGTCTGGACCTAGTCCACACACTAGCCACTTTTTGGCCTTTGCATTCTTCTCCCATTTCTTCAGATCCTCAGCAGTGCAGTCAGCTCTAGTCTTTGGTACATCTACACCTTCAGCAGCCCTCTTCATGGTAGCTAGAGGACCATCAATGACTATGTCCCAGAGTTCATAGTCTTCTCCAATCATGTGGTCCTTCATCCTGTTCTTCCACCGGGAGTAATACTGCCCATTAAAGAGTGGTGGCCTTGCAGTTGATTGACCCTCCCAGTTTCCAGGTGGTGCACTCATTTTGATCGTTTCCAAGGTGTTAGCCTTTTCAAGGATAACCTGCTCCGATACCAATTGATGTTTTATACTTCAATACCACACAAGAGAGGGGGTTGATTTGTGTGGTGTCCAATTTTCGAGTGCTGTCTCAATAGAAGAACCTGGTTCTTCTTGGTGTTCCAATGCGGAATAATAAATGCAGTAAAGTAAAAACACATAGATTTTTACGTGGAAAACACCTGGCTCAAAAAGTGAAAAAACCACGACCTACTACTCAGTAGGAATTTTCCCAAACTCTTCACTACAACTCTAAGCCAAACATCATTTACAAAATAAACTCTTTTGTAAACCTAGGACTAACTCTAATCCCTTTGTAGCAAACTAGCCTCTAGCTAATTGCGACAAGATTCAATTTAACTCTAACTTGAACAGTGTGTACCTATTACAATTGCTTCTAATAAAGCTGAAAGATACAATATTAAATCACCTACTACAACCAACTAGGATTGAAAGACAAACAGATGGAACTGGTTCTTCTAGCTGGTCAGTAGCCTTTGTGTCGCACAAGGATTCTGCTTGCAAAATATCTCTGGGAATGTTTCTTTCAATTCTTGTTTCACTTATGCCTTTGTGCGATCAATTCTTCAGTAAGAATGCTTCAACATTATATAGCGCCAGTAGTTGAGATGTTCTTGTTTAGTTCTAATGCAACTCTTCCTTGGTGGAAGAGTTTTTGTTTACCTCAACTTCTTCCCTTTGTTACTGTCCTTGCTGAACTCGAACTCTAACCTCTTATCAATTTGCAACATTTTTGCATTAGGAGACAACCTCTTTGTTCATGGATAATTCACAATCATATTTATCTCATGTGCATCGACGATTCTTGGGCCAATGGAACTGTTCAAGTATGTTTGCCCTGATATACCTGGTTCAAATGGGTAGACATTTGTCAATCTTCAAAACCATGCCCTGATGGACCTGGTTCAACTGGGTAGACATTTGTCAATCTTCAAAACCATGCCCTGATGGACCTGGTTCAACTGGGTAGACATTTGTCAATCTTCAAAACCATGCAGTGACTTGGGTCAACAGTTTTGGTTTAATCCTATAATGTGTTTTGTTTTTAAAATCATTTGGCACAAATACACTATGCGTTCGCGGCACGTGCCATGTGTTCGCACATGCTATCTCCTATTACCCTTCGTGTTTGCACAGCCTTGGGTGCGTTCGCACAGGATTAAAACCTGCCCAGCCCCTAGGCCTCTCTAAACCTACGCGTTCGCATCCCACTAAGTGCGTTCGCGTAGAGCTAGTTCCCCGTGCTCCATGTTCGCACCCGGTGTGGTGCGTTCGCACAGAGTATTCCAACCCCCTCCCAGACTTGTGTTGTGCTTTCGCGACTAATCCTATGCGTTCGTATAGCACAAGACACCAGACACCAAAAAACTGCTGCAACACCAGATATTTAAGCCTAAAATTATTTCGACGCCTATCTGAAACTCACCCGAGCCTCGGGACTCCAAACCAACTATGCATACAACCTAAAAAACATCCTACATACTTACTCGTGCGATCAAATCGCCAAAATAACATCTTAAACAACGAATTTATCATTAAAATCAAAGAAAACTTCCAAAACTTTCAAAACATCAAACTTTGAATCTATGAGTCCGAATAACGTCAAACGACTCCCGTTTCTTACCAAATTTTACATACATGTTATATATATTATATCGAACCTGTAACGGGCTCTGGAACCAAAATACGGGCCCGATACCACAGATTTCACATATAATTAAACTTTTAAAATCTTTTATATTTTCAGAAAAACAATTTCTTTCAAAAATTCATTTCTAGGGCTTGGGACCTCGGAATTCGATTTCGGGCAATCGCCCAAGTGCCATATTTTCCTAAAGACCCTCCGGGACCGTCAAATCACTGGTCCGGATCCGTTTACCAAAAATGTTGACCAAAGTCAATTCAAATTTAAAAAACAAAACTATCATTTTTCTCATTTTTTCACATAAAGGCTTCCCGGCTACACGCCCGGGCTGCGCATGCAAATCGAGGTGAGATAAAAGGAGGTTTTTGTGACCCCGGAACACATAATTGACTAGAAATACACGGGATGACCTTTTGGGTCATCACAATCTCCACCTATAAAATAAACGTTCGTCCTCGAACGCACATAGAAAAGTACCTGAATCTGGAAAAAGATGGGGATATCGGCTCCGCATATCGGACTCGGACTCCTAGGTAGCTGCCTCGACAGGCTGACCTCTCCACTGAACACGGACCAAAGGATAAATCTTCGATCTCAATTGACGAATATGTCGGTCTAATATGGCTACCGGCTCCTCCTCATAGGTCAAATCCTTATCCAACTGGACACTGCTGAAGTCAAGCACATGGGATGGATCGTCATGATACTTACGATGCATAGATACATGAAACACTAGATGCACGGCTGATAAAATCGGTGGCAAAGCAAGTTTGTAGGCTACATCTCCCACTTTGTCAAGAATCTCGAACGGGCCAATAAATCTAGGGCTCAACTTTCCCTTCTTTTCGAACCTCATCATGCCCTTCATGGGCGACACCCGAAGCAATACCCAATCTCCTACCATGAATGCCAAATCTCAAACTCTGCAATCTGCATAACTCTTCTGCCTGGACTGATCTGTACGAAGTCTATCCTGAATGATCTTCACCTTATCCAAGGCATCCTGTACTAACTCGGTACCCAATAACCGAGCCTCTCCCGGCTCAAACCACCCAACTGGGGACTGACACCGCTTACCATACAACGCCTCATAAGGAGCCATCTGAATGCTCGACTGATAGCTGTTGTTGTAGGAAAACTCAGCTAAAGGCAAAAATTGATCCCAAGAACCTCCAAAGTCAATGACACATGCCCGTAGCATATTCTCCAAAATCTGAATAGTACGCTCAGACTGTCCGTCCGTCTGAGGATGAAACGATGTGCTCCACTCAACTTTTGTGCCCAACTCACGCTGAAATACTCTCCATAAATAGGAGGTAAACTGAGTACCTCGGTCAGAAATGATGGACACGGGCACACCATGTAGGCGAACAATCTCCCTGATGTAAATCTTTGCCAATCTCTCTGAAGAATATGAAACTGATATAGGAATGAAGTGTGCTGACTTGGTCAGCCTATCCACTATGACCCATACCGCATCGAACTTCCTCTGAGTCCGTGGGAGTCCAACTACGAAATCCATAGTGATACGCTCCCACTTCCACTCAGGAATCTCAATCTGCTGCATCAATCCACCGGGTCTCTGGTGCTCGTACTTAACGTGCTGACAGTGTTCTCGTCGTCCTGGTAGTTCATCTCAGCAGAGGGTTCAGCCCTAGACTTCAGCCCTAGTCACTTCACCACCTACTCAGGCAGCTAGAGGCTGCCCGAGAGGGGGAGGTCGAGCAGATGGAGGCCAACCATGTATTTATGCACTTCTGGCTAGGCCTGATGCTATGGCCTCAGACGCGGTGATTACAGGTACTATTTCAGTTTGTCACAGTGATGTTTTGGCTTTATTTGACCCTGGTTCCACGTACTCTTATGTTTCGTCATATTTTGCTCACTTTATGAATATGCCCCGTGAGTCTTTAGTTATGTCTGTTCATGTTTCGACTCCGGTGGGCGATACTATTGTTGTGGACCGTGTGTATCGGTCATGTCTTATATCTATTGGGGGTCTGGAGACCCGAGTGGACTTGATGTTACTCAGTATGGTTGATTTTGATGTGATTCTTGGCATGGATTGGTTATCCCCATGTCATGCAATTCTTGATTGTCACGCTAAGACCGTGACCCTATCTATGCCCGAAGTTCCGAGAATTGAGTGGAGAGGGTCTATAGAGCATGTACCTAGTAGAGTGATTTCTTATTTAAAGACTCAGCGTATGATTGAGAAAGGGTGTGAATCTTATCCTGCTTTTGTGAGGGATGTTAGTAGTGAGACTCCTTCTATTGATTCTGTTCCAGTAGTTCGTGACTTTACAGATGTATTCCCTGCAGACCTGCTAGGCATGTCACCTGATAGGGATATTGATTTTGGTATTGACCTGGTGCCAGACACTCACCCTATCTCTATTCCACCTTACCGCATGGCACCAGCGGAGTTGAAAGAATTGAAAGAGCAGCTTCAGGAACTCTTAGATAAGGGGTTCATTCGGCCTAGTGTGTCACCTTGGGGTGCACTGGTGTTGTTTGTGAAAAAGAAAGACGGCTTCATGCCTATGTGTATTGATTATAGGCAGCTGAATAAGGTTACGATGAAGAACCGGTATCTCTTGCCTCGTATTGATGACTTGTATGATCAGCTTCAGGGAGCTAGAGTGTTCTCCAAGATTGATTTCAGATCTGGGTATCATCAGTTGATGATTCGGGATTCTGACATTCCGAAGACCGCTTTCAGGACCAGATATGGTCATTATGAGTTTCTGGTTATGTTATTTGGGCTGACAAATGCCCCAGCCGCGTTCATGCAATTGATGAATAGTGTGTTTCAGCCTTACCTTGATTCGTTCGTCATTGTGTTCATTGATGACATCCTGGTTTATTCCGTAGCCAGGAAGAGCATGCTCAGCATTTGGGAGTTGTGTTACAAAGGTTGAGGGAGGAGAAGCTTTATGCAAAATTCTCCAAGTGTGAGTTTTGGCTTGGTTCAGTAGCGTTCTTGGGGCACGTGGTGTCTAGTGAGGGTATTCAGGTTGATCCAAAGAAGATATAGGCGGTGCAGAGTTGGCCCAGACCGTCCTCAGCTACAGAGATCAGGAGTTTCTTTGGTTTGGCGGGTAATTACCCTCGCTTTGTGGAAGGATTTTCTTCTATTGCCTCACCATTGACCAGATTGACCCAGAAGGGTGCTCCATTCAGATGGTCTGATGAGTGTGAGGCGAGCTTTCAGGAGCTCAAGTCAGCATTGACCACAGCTCCGGTTTTGGTTTTGCCTACTGGTTCGGGTTCTTATACAGTCTATTATGATGCTTCTAGAGTTGGTTTAGGAGCGGTATTGATGCAGGACGGTAGGGTGATTACCTACGCGTCGAGACAGTTGAAGGTGCACGAGAAGAATTACCCAGTGCACGATCTTGAGTTAGTTACCATTGTTCATGCCTTAAAGATTTGGCGCCATAATCTATATGGAGTGCAGTTTGAGATTTTCATCGATCATCGTAGCTTGCAGTATCTGCTGAGGCAGAAGGACTTGAATTTTCGTCAGAGGAGGTGGTTAGAACTTCTCAAGGACTATGACTTAACTATTTTATATCATCCGGGGAAGGCCAATGTAGTGGCCGATGCCTTGAGTCGCAGAGCCGAGAGATTGGGGGGTCTAACTTACCTTTCAGCAGCAGAGCGACCTTTAGCTAATGATGTTCAGGCTTTAGCGTGTCAGTTAGTGAGATTGGATTTGTCAGACCCTCTGCGGGTGTTAGCTAGCATGGCTTCCTGGTCTTTTTTTTATTATCAGATTAAAGCTCGGCAGTATGATGACCCGCACTTGTTAGTTCTTCAGGATAGGCTCCATCAAGGTGATGCCAGGGATGTGACTATTGGTGATGACGGAGTTATGAGGATGCAGGGCCGTATTTGCGTGCCCAATATGGATGGGATTCGAGAGTTGATATTAGCAGAGGCCCACAGCTCGCGATATTCCATCCATCCAGGTGCCGCGAAGATGTATCAGGACTTGAGTCAGCAGTATTGGTGGAGGCGGATGAAGAGAGATAATGTTGAGTATGTATCACGGTGTCTCAACTTCCAGCAACTAAAGTATGAGCACCAGAGACCAGGTGGATTACTTCAGAGGTTAGCTATTCCGGAGTGGAAGTGGGAGAGAATCACTATGGACTTTGTAGTTGGGCTTCCACGGACTTCGAAGGGTTTCGATGCTATTTGGGTCATTGTGGATAGATTGACCAAGTTCGCGCACTTCATTCATGTTGGTACTACTTATACTTCAGAGCGGTTAGCTGGTATTTACATCAGGGAGATTGTCCGATTGAATGGGGTTCCAGTTTCCATCATTTTCGACAGAGGTACTCAGTTCACATCTCAGTTTTGGAGGGCTGTGCACAGAGGTATGGGTACTGAGGTAGAGTTGAGCACTACGTTTCATCCTCAAACTGAGGGGCAGTCGGAAAGGACTATTCAGATTTTTGAGGACATGTTACGTGCTTGTGTGATTGACTTTGGTGGTTCATGGGATCAGTTTCTGCCACTAGCAGAGTTTGCATATAATAACAGCTACCAGTCTAGTATTCAGATGGCCCCGTATGAGGCTTTATATGGTAGGAGGTGTAGATCTCCGGTTGGTTGGTTCAAGCCCGGTGAGGCTAAGTTATTAGGCACATATTTGATTCAGTATGCGTTGGAGAAGGTGAAGTTTATTCAGGAGCGACTTCGCACGTCGCAGTCTAGGCAGAAGATTTATGCGGACTGGAAGGTCCTGGATGTGTCATTTATGGAAGGTGATAAGGTACTGCTTAAGGTATCACCCATGAAGGGTGTTATGAGGTTCGGAAAGAGAGGAAAGCTGAGTCCTCGGTTTATTGGTCTTTTTGAGGTACTTCAGAAGGTTGGAGAGGTGGCTTATAGACTTTCCTTGCCACCCAGCCTATCGAGTGTTCTTCCGGTATTTCATGTATCGATGCTCAGGAAAGTTGTTGGTGACCCGTCTTATGTGTTAGACTTCAGCATAGTTCAGCTCGAGGATGATATGTCATATGAGGTCGAGCGAGTAGTAATTTTGGCTCGCGTGGTCAGAAAGTTGAGGTCCAAGGAAATAGCTTCAGTGAAAGTACAGTGGAGAGGTCAGCCAGTGGAGGAGGCTACGTGGGAGACCGAGCGGGAGATGCAAAGCAGATATCCTTAATTGTTTGAGACTCCAGGAATGTTTCTAGACCCGTTCGAGGACGAACGTTTGTTTAAGAGGGGGAGAATGTAACGACCCGGTCTGTCGTTATGTAGAACCTGTATTATAATTATTGTTATTGACTCGTCATAGGTTTGTTATACTTTTATTGATGTGTTAGAGTTGGTAGGCTTGAAATCGAAATGGTTGTAGTGAGAGTTTAGTCACTTAGTCTTTAAAAATAGCCTTAAAGTTAGAAAAGTCAACTGAGAGTTGACTTATTGGAAAACGACCTCGGAATGTGGATTTTATGGCTCGGATAGCTTCGTTAGGTGATTTGGGACTTAGGAGTGTGTTCAGAATATTTTTGTGATGTCCGGTGTAGAATTAGGCTTGAATTGGCGAAAGTTAGTTTTTGGCGATTTTCGGTCGGCAGTGGAAAATAGGCTATCGGGGTCGGAATAGAATTTTGGAGGTTTGAACAAGTTCATAATGCCATTTTTGATATGTCTGCAAAATTTCAGGTTAATCGGAGTTGTTTTGTATAGTTTCGGCATCGTTGGTTGATTTTAGAAATTTCAAAGTTCTTAGGCTTGAATCCGACGTGATTTTGGTGTTTTGATGTTATTTTTAGTGTTTTGAGACTGCAAGTAAGTTTGAATGATCATTTATGATGCGTTGGTATATTTGGTTGAGGTCCCGAGGGGCTCGGGATTGATTTCGGATGGTTAACGAGAAATTCGAAGTTGAAAAATGCAGCAAACAGCTGCTGATGTTTTTCCCACAGTGATTTCCGCACCTGCGGAAGTTTGACGGCGGGTGCGGGCCCGCAGGAGCGAGCAGGACTCCGCAGGTGCGATATTGGCCAGTCCAGGGAAGTTCGTAGGTGAGGTTAGTGGGACCGTAGGTGCGGTCTCGCAGGTGCGAGAAATGGGCCGCAGGTGCGGAACCCCTAGGCAGAAAGAATAAATTAAAACCCTCCGCGACCATTAAACCATTTAACACCATTTTTGAACGGAAAAAGAGCTTGGAGGCTATTTTGAAGAGGGAAAGTCAGTGTTCTTCATAGAGGTAAGTATTTTGGACCTTAAAACTCGATTATAGGTGATTAAAGACCTTATTATCAATGTTTAATTCATGAAAATCAGTAGAAAAAGGGGAAGTTAGGGCTTGAGAATATGAGACCTTTAGGAGATGATTTAAGCGGTCAAACGAACTCCGATTTTAACGTTATTTATATGTACGTACTCGTGAGATAATGAAGAACATTTTGGTATAAAAATTGTCAAGTTCCAAGACGCAGGCTCGGGGGGCGAGTTTTGGCTAATTTCGGATTTTGAGCTACAATTGGTACTTTTCAATTGGAATTCATTCCTTTAGCATAATTTGATGATAAAAACCTGATCTTGGTAGATTTGGAGCATTCGTAAGTTGATACGAGAGGCAAGTGGGTCGCAGAGTAGCTTTTCGAGCTAGTTTGAGGTAAGTAATGTCTTTAAATCCTTTCCTGAGGGTATGAAACCCCTGACCTTGCATCCTTTCACCGATTTTGGAATGCAAAGATTGGAAATTTGGAAATATATCCCTTTTTAGGCAACTATTGAGTTGTGGAACCGATGTTTAAGCCTATGCTTAATAGTATTGATATATTTTGATATGATTTGGGTTGTAAGCCATGTTTGGGGCCTAGTGTCGATCTGTTTACCCCTTGGGAGATGTTTTTACTATTTTCCTCACTTGATATGTTATGATTTTCACTCAGAATTTTCTTGATAATTGTTTTGACACTCAAAGTATTTTGATATTGTTTATTGAAAATGAAACACTGTTTTTGGGTCGAGAATCCGGTATATTTGTGGCCCGAGTGGCATGTTGAGGGTGTCTGGCTGAGTGAGGTTGCGGGCCAATATTGTGAGGATGTTATGATACGAGAGAGGTCGAGGGCCAATATTGTGAGTGATTTATGCCATGATGTGGCTTGTTATAGCGCTTGGGCTGTAGGAGCCCCTCCGGAGTCTGTACACACCCCCAGTTAGCGCAGGTACCTACTGAGTGCGAGTGATGCCTGCGGGGCTGATACTGAGTGGATGTGAGGTTGCCTGCTGGGCTGATACTGAGTGACTATGAGGTTGCCCGCTGGGCTGATACTGAGTGATGGTGAGGTGCTGAGGGAAATGTTATGAGAGATGATTATGGCCCGAGGGGCAGATTTATGATGATATTTTACTGAATTTTTTACTATGATTCACTTCATTTTTTAAAATGATTTTACTGAGCGTTTTACTGAGAAATATTGGGAAATATACTTGTTTCAAAGGATTTTTCTGGAAATTGGTTTTGGAACTTATGTATACTGTATTGAGACTTGATGTTTTACTGTTTGTGGATTGGTGTTTTGTGTTGTGTGTTTCATATACTTCAGACTGTGATTTATTTTTATTATTACTGAGTTGGCGTACTCATCATTACTCCCTGCACCCCTGTGTGTAGATCCAGGTAGTATTAGTATTTATTTCATAGACATTGTTTAAAACATTAGCAGAGTTGACTCCAGTCTTGGGAGGTTTTGTTTAGACTGTTAGATTATTATTGGGGCGTAAAGACTTAATGAAATTATTTATACTCTGTTTGCTGTTTGTTATCGATTTGTAAAAATTATAATAGAACGAATGCGTAATTATGTGATGGTTGGCTATCCTAGTTCCACGATAGGCGCCATCACGACCTGTTAAGATTTGGGGTCGTGACAAGCTGACTGTCCTTCAGAGTTTGGAGAACGTCTCGAAAGTGCTGCTTGTGCTCCTCCCGACTGTGGGAGTAAATCAAAATATCGTCAATGAAGACAATCACGAACAAATCCAAATAAGGCCTGAACACTCGGTTCATCAACTCCATGAAAGCGGTTGGGGCATTTGTCAACCCGAATGACATCACTAAAAACTCATAATGCCCGTACCGAGAGTGAAAGGCTGTCTTAGGCACATCAGGTGCCCTAATCCTCAGCTGATGGTAACCAGATCTCAAGTCAATCTTTGAAAACACTGTGGCACCCTGAAGCTGATTAAACAAATCATCAATCCTCGGCAATGGATACTTGTTCTTGATAGTAACCTTGTTCAACTGCCGATAATCAATGCACATCCTCATCGTTCCGTCCTTTTTCTTAACAAACAACATTGGCGCACCCCAAGGAGAAACATTGTGCCTAATAAAGCCTTTATCTAGCAAGTCCTGCAACTGTTCTTTCAACTCATTTAGCTCTGGCGACGCCATACGATATGGCGGAATAGAAATGGGTTGAGTGCCCGGAGCCAAATCAATGCAAAAGTCAATATCCCTATCGGGTGGAATACCCGGCAGGTCTGCAGGAAACACCTCTGGAAACTCACGAACAATGGGCACAGACTCCATAGAAGGAACCTCGGCACTAGAATCACGAACATAAGCCAAATAGGCCAAACACCCCTTCTCAACCATGCGTCGAGCCTTCATATATGAGATAACCCTGCTGGAAGAATGACCAGGAGTCCCCCTCCACTCCAATCGAGGTACTCCCGGTAAGGCCAAGGTCACAGTCTTGGCATGACAGTTCAGAATAGCATGATAGGGAGACAACCAATCCATCCCCAAAATGACATCGAAATCAACCATATCAAGAAGTAAAAGATCTACACGGGTCTCAATACCACCAATAACCAATATACATGAATGTTAGACTCGATCTACCATAATAGAATCACCCACCGGTGTAGATATATATACAGGAGTACTCAGAGAATCACGAGGCATAATCAGATAAGGAGCAAAATATGAGGACACGTAGAAATATGTGGACCCCGGATCAAACAAAATCGAAGCATCCCTTCTGAAAACTGAAACCATACCTGTAACGACTGCATCGGAGGCCTCAGCCTCAAGTCTGGTGGGAATAACATAGCATTGGGGCTGGGCCCCACCAATCTGAACATCCCTAAGTCGACCTACTGCGGGCTGACCTCTACCTCTAATAGCCTGTCCTCCACCTCTAACTGTCTAGCCTCCACCTCTAGCACCTCGACCTCCACCCCTAGCTAGCTGAGGGAGTGGTGGAGCACCTGGTGTGGGAATCATAGCACAGAACCTTGATGCTGGGAACCACTCGAAACTCGGGGGGAAAACCTAGCAATGTGCCCCGGACCACCGCAAGTATAACAAGATCTCTGCTGCTGAGACTGTTGGCCCTGAAACTGTCCCTGTCGACCAGAATAGCCACTCTAAAAGCTCTGGAGCGGCGGTGCATTGATAAGTGCTAACTGGAATGGTCTAGGAGGATGACCTCTGCCAAAAGAATCCCTGCCTCCAAATGAGGCATCACTGAACCGGCCAAAATGACGAGGTCTCTTGTCAGACCCCTGACCACTGCCCTGTAATAAGACCATCTCAATCCGCCTGGCCACATTGGCCGCCTCCTGAAATGAAATACAAGTACCTGTCTCTCTGGCCATCGGTAGTTTAATCGGCTGAGCTAGCCCCTCAGTAAGCCTCCTCACCCTCTCTCGGTCGGTGGGGAGTATCATGATAGCATGTCAGGCCAAAGTGATGAACCGGGTCTCGTACTGTGTAACTGTCATAGAGCCTTGCTGGAGACGCTAAAACTGCCTCTGAAGATCCTCTCTCTGGGTGACTGGAAGAAACTTCTCCAAGAACAAATCGGAGAACTGAGCCCAAGACAAAGGCGAAGATCCAGCTGGTCTAGTCAAGCAATAATCTCTCCACCAAGTCTTGGCGGAACCAGAAAGGCGGAGAGTAGCAAAATCAACCCCATTGGTCTCCAAGATACCCATGTTCCGAAAAACATCATAGCAACTGTCTAAGTAATCCTGGGGATCCTCTGATGGTTCACCACTGAAAGTAGTAGGAAACAACTTGGTGAACCGATCCAATCTCCATAAAGCATCAGCAGACATGGTTGCTCCGTTAATAGCCTGAGCTGCAACAACTGACTGAACTACCCCAGCTGCCTGAGGTGCTGGAGTCTGGAACTGAGAAGCTAACTGCTCTGGTGTGTGGGTGGCAGGAGTCTGGGCCCCTCCCCCAGCCTAAGAGACGGCCGGTGCTGTAGAAAGTAGACCTGTCTAAGCCACGCTCTCCATAAGGCCCACTAAACGGACCAGAGCGTCTTGAAGTACCGGGGTGGCAATGAACCCCTTTGGAACCTAAGCAGGTCCAATCAGGACTGTCTGAGTAGGAATCTCATCGGCAAACTCTACCGGAGGATCCTCCCCTGGGGCTGCTGCTCTGGGATGAGCTCTTCCCCGGCCTCGGCCTCTAGTACGGCCTCGACCTCGTCCTTGGCCCCTCGTAGGAGCTGCAACTGGAGGATCGGGCTGCTGATTGGTAGATGAAGACGCACGTGTTCTCGCCATCTGCGAGAGAATAGAATAGAAATTTTGTTAGCATTTAGAATTCAAATCGCACGACAAAGAAGAATAGATGTGAAGTTATTCATAACTTTGCAGCCTCTAGGGGATAAGTACATACGTCTCCGTACCGATCCCTCAGACTCTACCAAGCTTGTCCGTGAATTGAGAGACCTAGGCAACCTAGTGCTCTGATACCAACTTGTCACGACCCGAATTGTCCACCGTCGGTTTGTGATGGCGTCTAACGTTGAACCCGCTAGACAAGCCAACGTGTATATTCAATTTACTCTATTCCTTGGTTAATAATTAATAACAGATAAATTACAACTTAAACATGAATAAAGATAAAAGCTGTAGAAATATATATATATATATATATATATATATATATATATTACAATACAAGCATTTACAAAGTTTCACCAAACTAGCCAAATCCGGAATAGTGGAGTCACAAATCACGGACTGTCTAAGAGTAATACACATAAAAGTCTGAAAGGAATAAGTACATTCGGTTCTGAATCAACTAGAACAGAAATACAAGGGAAGATAGGAGGGGACGCCAAGGCCTGCAGACACTAACAGGACTACCTCGGTGTCTCCGGGTGGACTAAAAGAAACCTCCTAGATCTAATGTCCACAGGGTCCTGTACCGGGATCTACACAACAAAAAGATGTGCAGGTGTAGTATCAGTACAACCGACCCCATGTACTGAGTAAGTGTTGAGCCTAACCTCGACGAAGTAGTGACGAGGCTAGGACACGACAACCAAGACAACTTGTGCAATATCATAACATTCGGAAGAAATAATAACAATAACACAAAAGTAAATAGCTAAGTACAAGGAAAAAGAGGAACATGCTGGGGGAAAGAAATATCAGATAACAAGAATAACGGAGTAAAACAACATTTCAAATATCAACATAACAACAGGAAATAACAACACAGAGAAAATAGTGCCAGGCATCACCCTTCGTGCTTTTACTCTCATCCTTACCAAATAATAAATGCAAGTGCACGACATCACCTTTCGTGCTTTTACTCTCATTCTCACAATAACAAATAGAAATGGCACGGCATTACCCTTCGTGCTTTACACTCTTCCTCACAGAAATCAATACACGGCATCACCCCTCGTGCTTTACACTCTTCCTCACCCAAACAATATCAATAATAGAAGTTTAGCAAGGAAGAAATCAACAATATGAACCACGACAATAAATCACAATATCCCGGCAAGGGAACAACAGTAGAAATATCATTGTCCCGACAAGAAACACAACTATAACCAATCTTACTCAAGTACATTTCTTTACAAAATATTCCTTGACCGAAACTCATACTTAACAATATTCACTGCAGAGAATTTCCACCAAATAAACAACCACCAAAGTGAAATTTAATCTATCACACAGTAACTATCAATGAAAATCACGTAATTCATAATTTTCGACTCATGGGCATGCTTGACACCAACGTATAGGTACTCGTCACCTCACCTATACGTTGAACATGGTATAAACACATAGCAATTAAGACTCGACACATATTCCCTCAAGCTAAAGTTAGGCCAAACACTTACCTCGACTTCCACGAAAAAAAATCAAGCCTCAATCAGCGCTTTTCCTTTTGAACTCGACTCCAAATCGATTGTATCTAGACATAATTGACTCAATAACATCAATAAATGCTAAATAATTCAATTCAGATACCTAATTATAGATTTTCCAACATTCTTACCAAAAAGTCAAAAATCGATCCCGGGCCCGCTTGGTCGAAACACGAGGTTCGGACCAAACCCCGATCACCCATTCACCCAAGAGCCCGAATATGTAATTAGTTTTGAAATACGACCCCAAAACGAGGTCTAAATTCCAATTAATCAAACAGATCTAACTCTACTCAAATCCCTAATCTTCTACCCTTAAACCCATGATTTTAGGCTTAGAAATCTAATGGGTGTTGATAAAAATTGAAGAAAATGAGTATAAGAGTACATACCTATGAATTTGTGGTGAAGTTCCCTTTCAAAAATCGCCCAATTTGGAGCTTGGAAGAAGAAGTTATGAGATTTTTGTTTAATCCCGTAATGTATTCTGTTTTTAAAAAATCACTGGGCACAAATACACTATGCGTTCGCGGCACGTGCCACATTCGCACAATCTATCTCCTATTACCCTTCACGTTCGCACAGCCTTGGGTGCGTTCGCACAGGGTTAAAACCTGCCAAGCCCCCAGCCCTCTCTAAACCTACGTGTTCGCATCCCACTGAGTGCGTTCGCGTAGAGCTAGTTTCCTGTGCTCCGCGTTTGCACCCGGTGTGGTGCATTCGCACAGGGTATTTCACCCGCCTCCCAGACTTGTGTTGTGCGTTCGTGACTAATCCTATGCATTCGCATAGCACAAGACACCAGACACCAGAAAAATGCTGCAACACCAGATTTTTTAAAGACTAAAATTATTCCGACACCTATCTGAAACTCACCCGATTCCTCGGGGCTCCAAACCAACTATGCACACAACCTCAAAAATATCCTACGTACTTACTCGTGCGATCAAATCGCCAAAATAACATCTTAAACAACGAATTTATCATTAAAATCAAAGAAAATTTTCAGAACATCAAACTTTGCATCTACGAGTCCGAATCACGTCAAACGACTCCCGTTTCTTACCAAATTTTACATACATGTTATAAATATCATATCAAACTTGTACCGGTCTCCGGAACCAAAATACCGTCCCGATACCATAGATTTCACATATAATTAAACTTTCAAAATCCTTTCTCGGGCTTGGGACCTCGGAGTTCGATTCCGGGCATTCGCCCAAGTCCCATATTTTTCTACGAACCCTCCGGGACCGTCAAATCAGGGATCCAGGTCCGTTTACCAAAAATGTTGGCCAAAGTCAACTTAATTCAAATTTCAGAAACAAAATTATCAATTTTCTCAATTTTCCACATAAAGGCTTCCAAGCTACACGCCCAGGTTGCGCACGCAAATAGAGGTGAGATAAAAGGAGGTTTTCGTGACCTAGGAACACATAATTGATTAGAAATACACGGGATTACCTTTTGGGTCATCACAATAAAGTAAACTATAATTTCGGAAGTTATGATCCTTTACAGTACCCGTTGTTATTTCCATTTGGCCGAGGCGGATGGCATTGTGGTATTAAAAAGTTTTGCGACCCAGAAAATATTCCTAGAAATCGCACCTTATTTGAATCTGAACAATTGTCAAATATAAAAACATTTAGCTCTGTTGATGGATATCTTGATATGGAAGCTCAAAATCTTTAAAAAGGAAAACGCAAAAGAGATGTTATTTCAGTACGTGAATACTATTGTTATAAGCTCTAAATGAAAAATGATGATGACTATGAAATTCTACATACAGGGAGATTATTTCAGCAATATTCAGTTGATGAATATATTAATTTGGAGACACAAAGAGTGGATTTTGTTTCATTCAATCAAGATTTGTTTAGAATGAGTGTACTGCAAGGACTTCTTGATGTATTACGTCTTGGTGAACGGGATGCTTCCAACGTTGGAAAACAAACATTTCTACCAAATTCATTTATATGTGGCCCTAGAGATATGCGTCAACATTACATGGATGTTATTGCGTTGGTCCAACGTTTTGGGAAACCTGATCTATTTATAAATGACATGTAACCCATCTTGGATGGAAATAGAAGAACATTTATCATCAAATGATGTGGCACAAAATAGACCTGATTTGATTAGTCGAGTGTTTCGGGCCAAAATAGAAGAGGTGAAGACAGATATATTAAAACGAAATATTTTTAGAAAAGTTGTTGCTTTTATGTATACCATGGAATTTTAGAAACGCGGCTTACCCCATGCTCATTTTCTTATTATATTATGTAATGAGCACAAACTTTTGACAACTGAAGCATATGATGATTTAATTAAAGCAGAATTACCAGATAGTAATAAAGAACCGAATTTGCGCAAACTTGTTCTTAAGCATATGATGCACGGCCCTTGTGGTAGTTTAAACCCGAAAAATTGTTGCATGAAGAATGGTTGCTGCAAATTCAAATACCCACAAAAGTTTGCCGATCAAACATCAAAAGGAAATGATTCGAATCCTATATACAGAAGACGAAACGTAGGGGAATTTGTGCATGTGAGAGGGCAAGATTTAGATAACTCCTGGTTATTCCATACAATCCATATTTACTTGGCTAATACAATTGTCACATAAATGTTGAAGTTTTCTATGACATCAAAGTCGTGAAATATCTTTATAAGTATATTTGTAAAAGACATGACAAAATTGCATTCAGTGTGCAAAATAATGATGAAAACATAGAGATAGATGAAGTAAAAGAATATCGGACTGCGGTCGCGCCCCCCTTTTTCCTCGCACGGATTAGGTACGCGGAGATCGGGTTTCATGAAATTCTGGACAACTCCTTAAAGGAAAAGGTTTAAGGAAGAGTCACCACCTAACGATTGTACGGTGCGTTATGGCACCTAGAATAATTAACTCATAAACTAGTTTGCATTACCATAGATTGGGTAAGGGCTTGAAATTATCCCAAGGGGAAGGTATTAGGAACCCCGCGAGATCCACAACTGTGGGTCCCAGCCAAGTAATTTTATGAATTTGGACAGTACACAAATGACAAGCAAGGCTCACGTAAGAGGGGATTTCAAGTAAATACTGAAATTATTAAAAGAAATTTAAAGAATAGAAAAGTAAAATAATTTGAATGAAAATATCGTAGGTTTTAAAGCAATATGGATCACATAAATGAAATACCCGGTATGTCACGCCTCGAAGAGGGGCTACATGTGGTATTAGCGCACCGGTCATCATATCCATATTCTACCCTTCCCCACCCCGCTAAGGTATTTAAAACGCGTGTCTTGGTCACGAAACTTATTGCGTGCTATTACCCGTCCCGTTTTATAAGTCCTGGAGGGTGTTTAGGACTACTAATCCTACAAGGTGAGTATTAGGCTGAACCCCTAGGTTTAAAAGGACAAAATTCTAAGCGACATATAAAACAATTAGGACTACAAGTATGGCAGCACATAAAGGCAGATAAGAGGCTCACAGATCCCTCCACAAGTAAACACATAAATAGCACGTCTCGAGCACAACAAAGGTCTCAAAATCAGAACTTAAAGCAGGAGATTTGAGTGAAAACAGTAAGTTTCAACAGTTTTGGCAGAGGATTGATTCTTTGAAAAATCAGTAATTAAGGCAGGGAATTCGATTAAAACAGAGTAGTCTTAAGAAGAGAATGATTGATTTTAAAATTCCAGTAATTTAAAGACAGGAGCAGGATTTGAAAAGTGCACAACAGTTTAATGAAGTTCCTAGCACAAGCAAATGGGAAGTTTTAGAAAAATCAGTAAAGCATGATTTTAGAAAACCAGAGTGATCCAAAAGGGAAAGTGACTTTAAAAGATTCAGCAGTTCAAAGCAGAGTAGAAGTCAGTAGTTTAAGAAAACTTTAATAAAAGGAGAATGAGTAAACTATTTCAGAAACCAGTAAATTTAAAATAGAGCAAGGATTCAAACAGAATGATTTTGTAGAAGGGATAATTGTTTGGAAAATCCATCGGTTGTTAGGCAAAGCAGGAGTGAAAACAATGATAAACAACGAAGTTCTAAGGATTTCAAAAGAGACTGATTAGTTCTACAGATCGTTTTTAATACAAGCAAGACATAAGACGGTTGATTTTTATGTCATTGGGCCTAAGGTTTGCCTAGGCGTTCGTGATACTGATTATTTGTCTTATGAGAGTCAAAAATAGTGAGATGCAAGTCCTTGACCCTGATTTTAAAGACATGGAATACATTAAAGACAATGTCGAATTTGCAGAAACGTTTTTTAGCCATTGTTTGCACAGTTTTAACGAGGTTACCAGATCTGATACATACTGACTAGGTGTTCACATAATAACAAACATGCTTAAGGCAAAATCCTATAGAACATGGTATCTAATGCACACATGAATACCTAAAATATGATTTCTAAATGGGGTGCTTATGAAAAATGCAGAAGCAATAACGTCATAGCAGTTTATTACTTTGTTATAGATGTTAGCTGTGAACGGGGCTTATAAAATGACATGAATATAATAAATATGCTGAAATAAAGAACCTTAACATGATTTCTAATGCATGGTATGCATGTCCTAAGCATGATATCATTGCGCACACAGGTAAGTAAAATCCTATAGTCATAATCTCTACCCACACTATACTAAACATGCATAGTCCCCTCCCACATTCACTATCCAGCCCCAATTATTTGTTTACAAATTATTACAAGCCAGAAATAATGAGTTACATCACTAAAAGAAAATAAGAAGCTACTTCTATAGGGAGCCTTCAATCAGGCCCATATCTTCCAACCTCGATCCTTTCGAGTCTCATAGCCTTACATGGTCCGGGTGCGGCAAAGCTCCCTAGGGCCCTCGTGAGTCCCTGGCCAATACCAGCACCCAGACATAATTTCCAAAATTAAGCATGTGCAATATGGAATTACAAGCCTCAGTGTGTCAAAGTTGAGAGGGAACTCAAGAGGTTCCCTAAGCAATGCTCACACTGAGGGGGTGGAACCTAAGTTTTCTAGGAATAGTGTGAAGTGCTTGTAGTTTGAAAGAGTTGAGTTTGAAAGTAGTTTGAAGTGACAGTTTTGAAATATAACTTCAGAGGACAATGTAAGAGTTTATGAAAACTAGTTAACAAAAGGAAAGAGTAGTGCAACCACAATTCAGCATATAGAGAGTTCAAGAACACAAACACAAACAAGGATAGGGAGTTGCGGAAATTTAATTCACATGCTAGCAGTAGAATAGAGTTACAAGTTCTCAAATAATTATCACATAGTTATCATAAAGCATCACAGAGTCACATATTAGGTATAGAGTCAGAATCATATAGTCTTTAGGTGTCATGGGGAGGGAACACAGGTCTGTAGCATGATAAGCTAAGTAGAGGATAAGAACAGACAAGAAACAGAAGTCATGTTGAGACAAGAAAAGGATGATCACATAGACAAACAGGCATGCTGACTCCATGGTGGTCAAAAAGGGTTATAGCAGATCAAACAAGGTAAAGCAGGAGACATCTTATACTAAAAGAGAAGGGGAAATCATAGAAGCATGCTAGTTACATGGTAGGCAGTAGAACCATAAGATAAAGCACAAAAGGAACAACAAGTAGATTAACATGAACTGAAACATAATGTGTGGAGACACTGTAAACTTAAATTAGGAACATACCAGTCAAGGGTATAGAGCAGCAAAGTGCAGCAAGTATGCAGAGCAAAGGAGAGCAATAGAACAGTAGTATGCAGATGCAAGAGAGCAACAGACTAGCAGTATGCAGATGCAAGAGAGCAACAGAACAGTAGTATGCAGATGCAAGAGAGAAACAATGATTACTCAGGCTTGCCTTAACTAGTGTGAAGAGCAAGAAAGGAGGGGTATGAAAGCAAAGAGAACTCAGAGTAGTGTCAGTGCTTTGAGTTTTGAGTATGCCTTAGTGATATGCAGTGTATCAATGTATTCGTGTGTGTGTCTTGTGCAAAAGAGGACAGAGTATTTATAATGCTAAAAACGAGTAAGCAAATATGGTAAGAATCACAATGGCATGGTAACCAAAGAACTCAGAATCCATTAGAGCAAAATCAGGACAAGTACTCCCTTAAGTTAAGGGGATTAATTCAAACGGTAAGGACCAGTAACAAATATGGAAAGAAATCAATATATGACTGACAAGGAAAGATTCAAATTCAGCAAGTATAGGGTAAACAATTAGGGCTAAGTTCAAAACATCTTAATTAAGGAAATAATGAGTAAGAATAAAGTACCACATCAGACAATTTAAGTGAATCAATTAATTTGAATATGAGAGGTAGAAATTAAGGTTTTGAAGGAAGGTTTATCAATCAAACCCCAAAAGTATGGAATCCAGAATCGATCCAAGAAGGAGTCACAATTTTGTATTCATCATATAAATAGACAAGAATAACCAGACATAGTAAACATGCAGGTTAAACAAGTATTGATAGAAAGATGCAAGTCTGAACAATCAAGATGGACATAAGCACATAGAGGTGATATAAGTTAGGCTAAGAAAACTCAGTAGAACATATTCGAGGCAGATAATCACGACAACTCAAACAAGAAACAAACAGAGTCATGCTAATACACAGAACCGACGAAGAAGACTTAGTAAAATTAGGGCTTTTAACACAAGCAAGATAAAAACCTAGAAGAATCACAGAATCATCATGATATGCAAAGAACAGACTTAAAAGAAAGAAGAAACTCAGGTCAAAACAAGCATAAAAAATTTATGAGAAACCCTAGTTTTAAAAGGAAGTAAAAACATTTGAAAGTCGAAGATTCTTAAAGATTGAGTCAAGAATAATGTAAAACATAAAGAAACAGGCTTGAATCGTTTAGAAACACCATAGATCTAAGAGGTTTAGGCAAAAATTAGGGTTTCAGGGAGGATTAAAGATAACCGGAAAACCTGCGGTGAAACTCGAAGATCGTGGTGGATATGGCGCGGTTATGTCCAAACCCCACAGGAGAGGCCAAGAACAACCAAAGCAGGATCCCCAGGTGCAAGTCAGCATGGCCCAAGCCCTCGAGCGCTTCAGAGACAGGACAAGCTAGATGAAGGAGACTCATGGAGGCTCGTAGTCGAAAGGATGGTGGCTGGAGATGGCCAGAGGAAGGCGGCGGAGTTCCATCGGAGATGAAGAGACAGAAGTCTCTAGAGACTAGAGAGAGAGAGACGAGAGATAGCGAGATGAACGGTCTCAAAAGAATGATACGGGAAGGGGGGTAGGTTAGAGATATTTTAGGAAAATATAACCTGGGTCGTTGATCTAATCTGATCAACGGCTCAGATTGAATTGGGATTGGGTCGGGTTGGTTTAGGATCTGGGTTGGGTATTTTTAATGGGTTTGGGTTGGGTATTTGATGGGTTTGGGCTGGATATAATTTAGGCTGGATTCTAAATAAAAATTTGCTATTTGTTAAATATTCATTAAAAATAGATAAATAATTAATAAAAAATAGTTAATAATTAGATAAAACGAAATTAAGGCTAAATAGGTGAAATTAATGTAATTAACTAGTATTTAAAATATAAAATGACTAATTACTGAATTAAAATAGCATAAAATGTACAATTAGGCTATAATTACAAAATCATTGTAATTATAGCATAATAATGCCAAATTGGCTAATTTGTGAAATAATAAAATCTCAATAGGATTAAAAATAAGTTATAAATAACCTATTGAGTAAGAAAATGATTTGAAATTGCTTATAACATCTTTTATGCATAATTATGAATAATTATGGAACATAAAATATTAAATAAACTAGAAAATAATTTGATTAAAAATACGGAAAATTATGGAAAAATATCAATTACCGCAAAGAGTGATTTTGAAAGGTATATATGCAATTTTGGAAATAATTTGAGGAAAAATTGGGTATCAACAGCTTCCCCTCTTTACCTGGGAAGGATGAAAGAGTTGTCGGGTAAAGATAAGATGGCCAATTTTGACCGAGTGGAAATTGGATGAGAGATTTAGGCCGCACCCTGGTTTCTAAGTTGCCTACATATCCCAGGTTTTACATGAATCAATTCGTATGTAGTTCGAGAATTACCGGTGAAGTATATCGGTGACGCTTTACAAGAACGGACGCCAGGTGCAAGGTAAGGTGAACAAAATGGCTTATGGGGTGGTTAGGAGAACTGGAGCGGTCCGCTCCTGCCTAGCTGGTTGTCCTGGCCGGACTACCTACAAACAAATGACAAGCGTATTTTGTGTGTAATTTAAACATGATGCAAGTTCTCGTTGGACTATGAATGTTGTCTTCGGACGGTTGAGGATGACGTCCTTAGACCATGATGTCCTGGGCCATGAATCGCTTGATGCGGGATTCGCAGGCTATGAAATTATGTTCTGGGGCCATGAGGATTGTGACTCCGAACCATGATGCCTTTGAATAATGATATGCAAGTTGAATAAAGATATCCTCGGGCCATGGAATGATGTTCTCGGGCAATAAATATTGTGCCTCTGAACGATGACGCCCTTGGACAAGTTGGCGATATTTCAGCCCATGAAAAATGCAGTAGTATGATGCTAACAAGACAGAGTGTAGTCTTGCGAATTGAAAAGGGCAGAGCTTAGCCCGAAAGGAAGCAAAAGTATGTAACGGCATGAAAAGTGGTTGCTTTGAAAAGTAAATGAGAGGTAGCATGGAACCTCAGAAGGCAGAATGGTAGCCTTATGCAATGCAGAGAGGGAGGTAGCGTGGAACCTCAGAAGGCAGAACAGGAGCCTTATGCAATGCAGGAGATGAAAATGCAAAGGGAGGTAGCGTGGAACCTCGGAAGGCAGAACAGTAGCCTTATGCAATGCAGGAAATAAAAATGCAAAGGGAGGTAGCGTGGAACCTCGGAAGGCAGAATAGTAGCCTTATGCAATGCAGAAAAAAAAAATGCAGAGGGAGGTAGCGTAGAACCTCGGAAGGCAGAATAGTAGCCTTATGCAGGGAATAACATGACAGTAAGAGTTCTTAGTTGGTGATGAACTGCGGTGATACGATTGTCGTGAATGGAGCGTTATTTTGCGATGATAATAAGCGTCGGCATGTGCGACAAGTTTGAGAGCGGGTCTTTGAGAGATATACGTCCTGCGGGGGATAACAATATGTTTAGGGCTTTCTCCGTCTTCGTGCCTGCATCCAAAGAAAAATCATGAGTTCTGAAAGGGGGAAAGGTCAGTTCGCATTCCCGCTAGCTTTACTTGGCTTGCTCGTTTGATCATGATATATCATTGGGGTAGCATTTTCTAAACAAGTTGTTCCAAAAATAGGTATGCGTGATTTTGAAAAGATATAATATAAGCATATAATTTAAAATATTTTTAGGTGAACCCACGACTGTGACGTCGTTCGAGACACTGCAACTTTTCCTGCCACGGAATTTTGAGGGTCCTCGTCAAAATTCTGCCCCGGTTTATTGGGTGAATACTTCTGGCGGTTGCTTGTGCGGCGATTGGCTGAACTTGCTTCAGAAACTTGAGGGTCCTCCTCAAAATTCTGCCCCAGTTTCCATTTGCGGGGAGAAATGAGATTTTTATTAAATTTTGTCTGAACCCATAGGGCTACCTACGTATCCCCTCTTAAACGGGAATCAGTTAAGGCATAGTTCAATTTACAACATTGAGGAAAGCATAAATAGTTACACATAGTAGCGCTTGACTGCATCTGAGTTGATTGGTTTTGGCCAAATTTCTCCGTCCATTTATGCGAGTATAAGTGCTCCTCCTGTCAGTACTCTGTGAACCATGTACGGACCCAGCCATTTGGGAGAAAATTTCCCTTTGGCCTCATCCTGATGTGGAAAGATTTTCTTTAACACCACTTGCCCCGGTGTGAATCGTCTCGGCTTGACTTTCTTGTTGAAGGTTCTGGTCATCCTGTACTGATATAATTGACCATGACAGACAGCGTTCAATCTCTTTCCGTCTATGAGGTCTAGTTGTTCATAACGGCTCCTCACCCACTCTGCGTCACTGAGCTCAGCTTCATGTATGATTCTCAGAGATGGAATCTCAACCTCGGCAGGAATAACAGCCTCTATACCATAAACAAACATATAAGGAGTTTCCCCAGTTGACGTGCGGACTGTGGTGCGATACCCCAACAAAGAAAATGATAATTTCTCATGCCATTGCTTTTGCTTTTCTATCATTTTTCTCAGTATTTTCTTGATGATTTTGTTGGCAGCCTCAACAGCTCCATTCATCTGAGGTCTGTAAGCTGTGGAGTTCTTGTGTTTGATATTAAAGGTTTCACACATGGCTTTCATTAGGTCACTGTTGAGATTGGATCCATTATCAGTGATGACTGATTCTGGAACTTCGAACCGACAAACAATGCGTTCGCGGACGAAATCGGCCATGACTTTCTTAGTAACTGCTTTGTAGGATGCTGCTTTGACCCATTTGGTGAAATAATCAATGGAAACTAGAATAAACATGCGTCCGTTAGAGGCAGCAGGCTCGATTGGTCCAATAACATCCATGCCCCAGGCGGCGAATGGACACGGTGAACTTGTTGCATTAAGCTCACTCGGAGGTACCTTTATCATATCCCCATGTATCTGACATCGGTGGCACTTTCGTACATACCTGATGCAGTCCGTCTCCATGGTCATCCAGAAATAACCGGCTCGAAGTATCTTCTTTGCCAAAACAAAACCGTTCATATGTGGGCCGCATGTCCCAGCGTGAATTTCCTCCAATAATTTTGATGCTTCCTTTGCGTCAACACACCTTAATAGACCCAAATCGGGAATCCTCCCATACAGGATTCCTCCGCTGTGAAAGAAATTGTTGGATAATATCCGAAGTGTGCGTTTCTGAGTGGTATTCGCAAGATCTGGGTATTCTCCTTTTGCCAAGTACTCCTTGATATCATGGAACCAAGGATTTCCGTCTACT
>MDKH01192480.1:0-51946 GCA_005239495.1 Nicotiana undulata
TATATATATATATATATATATATATATATATATAAGTGTGTGTGTGTGTGTGTGTGTGTGTGTGTGTGTGTGTGTGTGTGTGTGTATTTTCTGTTGGTTCCATGGTTGAGAGGATATTGATGATATTTATGAGAAAAATACGGTTTCTTATTGATAATTATTGAGGCAAAAATATTGTGAAAGGCTTGGCCTAAATTGTGAATTTTATGAATAAATTGATATGAGATGTCTGGTGGGAGCGGGTTGCATGCCGCAACAAGGAGTGATAAGGGTGGACAAGTGGGATCGGGTTGCACGCTGCAACAGGAGTAATAAGGGTGATATATGTAGAGAGGAGCAATAAGGGTGAACAGGTGGGAGCGGGTTGCACACCGCAACAAGTAGCGATAAGGGGGGACATTTATATTTTTATTGAATTTCAAAGAAAATAATGATTTGAAAAGCTTAAAGGTTTATGTTATTCTTCATATTTTTGGCACTACTTTTATTTAAAGTTTAAAGTTTGGAAACTTGAAAATTATTTGAGTATCGGTTATAGCTGAGACCTGGAAAGGCGGCTGAGTTATTTTATTGTTGTTGCAGTATTTATTTATTTGTTTAGATTTCCTTCTTGCTTCATATATTCTTGTCACAGGTTATATTGCTAAAGCCCCGCCGTAGCCTCGTTACTACTTCGTCGAGGTTAGGCTCGGCACTTACTCGGTACATGGGGTCGGTTGTACTGATACTACACTCTGCACTCTTTTGTGCAGATCCAGATACCGGCCAGCAATAGAGATATTTAGAGTTGCTGCCTATTTCTTTTCCGGAGACACGAGGTATATCTATCGACGTTCGCAGATCCCGAGAGTCTTCTCTATAATATTAAGACTACTGTTTTATTTGATTCAGAACAGTTACACATTATTTCTTTCAACCCATTATTTGTAGTATTCTTTAGTAGTTCGTGAATTGTGACACCAGACCCTAGGGTAGGTTTAGAGTTACTTATATAATTAGTTTGTGGCTCGGTTTATTTAAGTGTTTTTTTATGTTTGGGATTATTCATTGAAAGTCAGTAGCTTAAGTTTATTTTATAATTGTTTATTATGTTTATATGGATAATCAAAGGAAAATAGCTAATCGAACTCTAACATTGGCTTGCCTGGCTAGTGTGGTCTTAGGTGCCATCATGATCCCTAAGGTTGAGAATTTGGGTCATGACAAGTTGGTATCAGAGCACTAGGTTGCTTAGGTCTCACAATTCACGAACAAATGTGGTAGAGTCTGAAGGATCGGTACGGAGACGTTTGTGCTTATCTCTCAGAGGCTATGAAGTTAGGAACAATTTCATTTCTATTCTACTCCATCGTGCGAATTTATTCTATCATTGATGATTGAACTTGCCTATTCTTGTCCTCTCACAAATCTCGACAACATGCAAAACATTTATAACTGGACAATAGATGAAGCCCTAATGACAGCTACGATTAGGGGAAGAGACAGAAGCAGAGCTTAGACTAAATCTCGAACATCGACACTATTGTACAATCTCAAATGGATCTAGACGTGGAGGTTCTAGCTCAGTCGGTACATGTTGGACTAGCCCATATCACAGAAGGATATATAGCTACTCCAGTGTTGCATAACAAGGGAATAGTTGAAAGCAACGGGGTTGATTTATATGAGCCGTGAAGTTTAACATTTTAGATTATCAAGCATTGTGACCTATGACTTCGTGCCAAGTGGAAAAGTCCACCGTCAAGGAATAGATTGCAGGGTCATGTGTTATATCGATTTTGGCTTGGAACGTATAAGGCCGGAGATGTTGCAAGAGATAAAGTTGGGAATTGCGGTATGTAAGTCTCCTTAATAACCCTATACCTCAGTACCAAAGGAGTTATTCAAACAACTTTAAATCTACAGAAGGTCTACACAGCGTGGAAGTCACGGTTGCGGATTTTGGGGTGCTCTAGAGGAAGTACAGTGGTTGACGAGCTTCTAGACTATATGGTTTGTGCTAAGAATTATCTGTGTAGAGATTTACTTTTGTGATAATTGTGTGTCAATAGAGATGAGAGTAACCCCAAAAGAATAATGAAAAGTATATGAATAGAAGGGGTAGCTCGGCAGTGTTGAGTTAGCATAGTTAAAGAAGAAATTGGCCGCTGGTGTTTGTGACAATCCTACGAAGAGGGTGACCAGCCAATGCAACATCAATTACTTGACTAAGTTCTCATAAATGTTATTGAAAGAGTTTGTTTCTCGGACCCATAATGCGTGGCTCATAGGGTTTGAACGGTTGCGTCAGGTCACCATGACGGTGTCAGAATATGCCATCAGGTTTGATAAGTTAGCCCGTCTTACTCCTACTTCGGTTCATATAGCCAGAGAGCAAGACCACAGATTCATTAAAGGACTCAATTATGATTGTAAAATTTTTTGTGCGACGCAGGTCAAGTTGATACTTTATTTCGACTAGTGGTAGAAAATGTCCTAGACTAGGGAGAGTCATATTTCATCAGTGTTGTAAGGACACGGTCGGTCGTTTTGAGAGTTAGTGCCCCGATACCCTAATAACTTCTTCTCCCATGTCTATTTATGTTATTGAAACTTGTCGGAGCGTTGAGTGGTGAAATCCGGAGTGATTTTGGACACGTAGTCCTTAAATGTGGATTTTTGCTTTTGAAATCAGGTTGTAGCTAGAACTGTGTGAAGACGGATTTCGGAATGGAATTCCGTCGACTCCGTTAGCTCCGTTGGGTGATTTCGGGGTTAGGAGCGTGTTTGGAATGTGCTTTTGAGGTCGGTTGTAGATTAAGGGTTGAATTGGCGAAAGTTGGAATTTCGGCGAATTCGGCCGATAGGTGAGATTTTGATATCGGTCTCGGAATGGAATTTCAAAAGCGAAAGCAGGTCCGTAATGCCATTTATGACCTGTGTGCAAAATTTGAGGTCATTCGGATGAGTTTTGACGTGTTTCGACATCAATGTGAATTCTAGAAATTTCATAAGTTCTTAGGCTTGAATCTATGCATAATTGATGATTTTGATGTTATGAGATGTGTTTCTAAGGCTCGACCAAGTTTCAATGAGGTATTAGGGTTGGTTGGTAGTTTGGTTGAGGTCCCGAGAGCCTCGGGTGTGTTTCGGATGCCCAAACGGGCATATTTTGGCCTAAGCCTATTGTTGGTTTTGCTGGTCTTACAGCAGCAGGTATTTGTTCTCCGCGATCGCAAGAGTAAGTCCGCGATCGCGTAGAGTTAAATGGAGGCTGTCATAAATGTTCTTCGCGATCGCATGTCATAGGTCGCGATCGCATAGGAGATCTTAGGTCTGAGGCAGGGTCAATGTTTGTTCTACGCGCTCGCGTGGACCCTAACGCGATCGCATAGCTTTGAGGGCTGAGGGTCCGCGATCACAGACCTGTAGATGCGAACGCGATGAAGGATTTTAGGCGCGTGCCAGGATGTGCTCCGCGATCGCGGCTATGCTTCCGCGATCGCATAGAAGAAATGACTGGGCAGTCTTTTAAAACCCCAATTCCGAGGGTTTATGTTATTTTCAACATTTTTTATTTTGAGAGCTCGAGAGAGGCAATTTTTGGAGGCATTTGCACCGGGGTAACTTTGGGTAAGTAATTTCTATCCATTATAGATCAATTTCCATGATAACAATCTTAAACTCCACCTCTAATTTCAAAAATCTTGGGTAGAAAATGGGAAAAATGGGAAGAACTTCATAGACCAAACTATTGAGTTTTTATTGGGTGTTTGACCTCCGATTTGAGAGATTCTTATATGGTTAGACTCGTGAGTGTATGGGGTTCGGAAAATATAATTTCTACCCGATTTCGAGACATGGGCTCGGGGGACGTTTTGGGCGAATTTCCTAATTTCGCGTATTAGCTTCGAATTAATTAGCTATCTTGATTCCTTAAGGTGTAATTTACATTATGCAATCGAATTTGTTAGATTTGGGCCACCCAGAGTCAGATACGCATGGCAAGAGCGTGGTATTGAGTTGATTAGCACAGTCAAGGTAAGTAGCTTGCCTAACTCTGTGTTGGAGATTTTCCCTTAGGCATTTTTATACTGATTTTATTATGTGGACGCCATGTACGTGAGGTGACGAGTGCGTACAAGGGTCATGGTTGGTAAATTTCCGCTTTTCCTTCCATGACACAACTCATTTTCATTCCTCTATTACTGTTTCATGTTATAACTGATTAGTTAGCATAGGAATGAGCATGCCTACCTGTTATCACTTGAATTCCTCGTACTTGCTACTATTTTCTCCATGCTTAGGTAGTTTTACCTTATTCTTGCCTATTGTTTTCTTGAATTATTTAATTAAGCCATATCCGATAGGATTCTGCATCTCATATTTAAATTGGGACTACGGACCGAGATCCAGATGCTTTCCCCATGTACTGCATTGCATATTTAAATTGGGACTACGGACTGAGATCCGGGAGCTTTCCCCCTGTACTGCATTGCATATTTGCTGTTGAGATATATGTTGTGCTGAGTCGAGGGCATTTCTTTAGTACTTCTTTCAATTTTCCTTTAAATTCTGCTTATTTTAGCTATTTATATGTCACTGTTCAAACTTATAACTGTCTTATTTTCAAACTCATTAGAGCCTTAACCTGACCTCATCACTACTTGACTGGGGTTAGGCTTGGCACTTACGGAGTACCGAATGTGGAGTACTCACGCCCTTTCCTGCGCATGTTTTCCCCATGTGCAGATCCAGGTACCAGTACACAACGTTTTGGCTAGGAGTACTACAGCAGCTGTTAGGAGACCGCGAGGTAATTTTGCAGCGTCCGTAGAATCCCATGTGTCCCCATCTACTCTACTACAGACTTAGGAGATATACATATACACTTTTTCTTTGTTCTGTTGTATAGATCTATAGTCGAATAAAGCTTGTGATTTGTGACATTCCGGGTTTTGGGAAAGTAAAAGAAGTAGATGCCGAGTGGCTAAATTTTATAGTATTACTTCATCTTTACTATTGTGTTATTATTTGTCTTATTTTTCCGCAATATAGGCTTACCTAGTCGTAGAGACTAGGTGACGTCACGAGACCGTTTGGAGGGTAAATTCGGGTCGTGACAAGTTGGTATCAAAGCGCTAGGTTCATAGGAGTCACAAGTCACAAGCTAGTTTATTAGAGTCTCGCGGATTGGTGCGAAGACGTCCGTATATATCTTCGAGAGGCTATGTAACTGTTAGGAAAATTAATATTCTTTGGAATTCCGTGTCGTGCTAGTTATTGTCATCAAAATTCTTAAACTCTATTCTATTCTTTCTTACAGATGATTTGTACTCGTACCGATGACTAGGCACCCGAGCCCCCAGTCAGAGTCGTCAGAGGCAGGGGCCGGGGCAGAGGACGAGCACGCGGTACAGCCCGAGAACTGGCGAGAGTAGAGGAAGAGGATCCCCCAGCAGCCACAGTTGGAGGGGCACAGGAGGGCCCTACTATTACTCCAGCCCTTCAGGAGACATTGGCTTAGTTTTTGAGTACCTTCAGTACTCTGTCTCAGGCAAGACTACTTCCGATAGCCCTAGTTACATCCCAGGCCGGGGGAGGGACACAGATTCCTGTAGTCCGTACTCCTGAGCAGAGGGTTAATATTGGGCAGGTTCCAGAGTATATTCCTATGCCCCCAGCAGCTCCAGCTCAGCATGAGACTAGGATAGTTATTCCTGATGCAGAGCAGCTCCGACTTGAGAGGTACAAGAAGTACCACCCACCTGAGTTCAGCGGACTAGCTTCAGATGAGGCCTTGGGTTTTCTTGAGGGGTGTCATCGCATTCTCCGCACTATGGGTATTGTGGAGATGAGTGGGGTTTCTTTCACTGCTTTCCAGCTGAGGGAAGCAGCTTATAAGTGGTGGCGTGCTTTTGAGATTAGTAGTCCGGACAATGCAACTTCACTTACTTGGGCTCAGTTCTCAGAGATGTTCTTGCTTGCGTTTGTCCCTCAAAGCCTCAGAGACGCTTTTCATGCAGAGTTTGAGCAGCTACGCCAGGGTACCATGACTCTGTCGGAGTATGCAGTCCGTTACTGCGATTTGGCTTGCCATGCACCAGCTTTGGTTGTCACTTTCAGAGAGAGGGTTCGACGCTTTATTGAGGGGCTCCACACCAGTATTAGGACTAGCATGGACAGAAAGCTGGAGACAGATATCCCTTATCAGCAGACCATGAGCATTGCCTGGAGGATTGAGACCATGTTAGCACGGGACAGGGAGGAGAGAGAGGCCAAGAGGTCTCGAGAGACTGGTCATTTTTCAGGAGCCCGTGCACCAGCAGCACGCTATGGCAGGGGTTTTGTGAGTCGCCCCGTTCATTCAGCTCTTCCAGTAGCCAATGGTATTCCAGCTCCTTCTAGACCTCAGGAGCCTTATTATGCACCACCAGTATCTCAGGTGCCTCCTGCTCGAGGTGTTATCACTGGCCAGTCTAGCAGGCCAGTTTAGAGTCAACATCAGCCGCCACGTCATCCGAGGGGTTGTTTTGAGTGTGGTGACCCTCTTCATGTGATCAGAGATTTCCCCAAAGCTAGGAGGGGTGCACCACCTCAGACTTATTAGGTTCCATGCCTTCCACCAAGCCCTACGGCTATTGTTCCAGCCCCAGATGCCACGCCACCATCTCAGGCAGCTCGAGGTGGAGGTCGGGGAGGTTGAGGTAGCCCTAGAAGGGGAGGCCAGGCCAGGTAATATGCTCTTCCATCCCGATCCGAGTCCATTGCTTCAGATTCAGTCATTACAGGTATTGTTCCCCTTAGTCATAGGGATGCATCGGTATTATTTGACCCAGGCTCTACATATTCGTATGTGTCTTCTTATTTTGCTTCCCATCTGGGGATATCTCGGGATTCTTTGAGTTCCCCCGTTTATAATTCTACTCCTGCGGGAGATTCTCTTGTTGTGGACCGTGTATATCGGTCATGTTTGATTGTTATCAGTGGTTTTGAGACCAGGGCTGATTTATTATTACTCAGTATGGTAGATATTGATGTTATATTGGGTATGGACTGGTTGTCTCCCTACTATGCTATTCTTGATTGTCACGCCAAGACCGTGACACTGGCTATGCTAGGACTACCGAGGTTAGAGTGGAGATTCTCCCCGTCGAGTCATTTCTTTTCTTAAGGCTCAGCGGATGGTTGAAAAAGGGTGTGATGCGTATTTGGATTATATGAGAGATGAGTGCTGAGACCTCTACAGTTGAGTCTGTCCCCATTGTTAAGGACTATCCTGATGTTTTTCCAGCTGATCTTCTGGGTATGTCACCCGACAGAGATATTGATTTCGGCATTGACTTGTTGCTGGGCACTCAGCCCATTTCCATTCCTCCCTATCGCATGGCTCCTCATGAGTTGAAGGAATTGAAGGAGCAGTTACAGGAGTTGCTTTAAAAGGGATTCATCAGGCTCAGTGTATCACCTTGGGGTGCTCCGGTATTGTTTGTGAAGAAAAAGGATGGTTCGATGCGAATGTGTATTGACTACCGGTAGCTGAATAAGGTGACAGTGAAGAACAGGTACCCATTGCCTCGCATTGATGATTAATTTGACCAGTTACAGGGTTCTAGGGTGTTCTCCAAGATTGATCTTCGTTCGGGCTATCATCAGTTGAATATTCGGGGGCCGGATATCCCAAAGACTGCCTTCAGGACCACATATGGCCACTATGAGTTCCTTGTTATGTCATTTGGGCTAACCAATGCCCCACCAGCCTTCATGCACCTGATGCACAACGTATTTTGGCCGTATCTTGATACTTTCGTCATCATGTTCATTGATGACATTCTGGTATATTCTCGGTCCAAGGAGGACCATGAGCAGCATTTGAGGACCGTGCTTCAGACATTGAGGGAGAAGGAGTTGTATGCCAAATTTTCTAAGTGTGAATTTTGGCTTGATTCTGTGGCATTCTTAGGACATGTGGTATCTTCAGATGGGATCAAGGTAGACCCGAAGAAGGTAGAGGCAGTGCAGAGTTGGCCTAGACCGTCTTCAGCTACTGAGATCTATAGTTTCCTCAGTTTGGCTGGGTATTATCGCCGTTTTGTGGAGGGATTTTCATCCATTTCAGCACCCATGACCAGACTGACCCAGAAAGGTGCACCTTTTATATGGACTGAGGATTGTGAGGAGAGCTTTCGGAAGCTTAAGACAGCCCTGACTACAGCTCCAGTGTTAGTATTACCCACAGGTTCAGGGTCCTATACAGTCTATTGCGATGCTACAAGGATTGACCTGGGAGCGGTTTTGATGCAGGACAGTAGGGTGACTGCCTACGCATCCAGGCAATTGAAGGTTCATGAGAAAACATACCATGTTCATGATCTCGAATTGGCAGCAATTTTTGACGCCCTGAAGATATGGCGTCATTATTTATATGGTGTTCCCTGTGAGATATTCACGGATCATCAGAGTTTGCAGCACATAGTCAGGCAGAAGGATCTTAATTTACGCCAGCGTAGGCGGTTGGAGCTATTCAAGGATTATGACATCACAATATTATACAACCTGGGGAAGGCCAATGTGGTGGTTGACGCCTTGAGTCGCCGGGCAGAGAGTTTGGGTAGTTTGTCATATCTTCGTGCGGCTGAGAAGCTCTTAGTCTTGGATGTTTAGTCCTTATCCAGTCAGTTTGTGAGGCTGGATCTTTCTTAGCCTCGCCGGGTATTTTCTTGCGTTGTTGCTCAATCTTCTCTTTATGATCGCATTCGGGAGCACCCAGTATGATGATCCCAACCATCGGGCTCTTTAGGTAGAGTTCGGTAGGGTGATGCCAGGGATGTGACCATAGGTGATGATGGTGTGATGAGGATGCAGGGTCGTATTTGTGTGCCCAACGTAGATGGGCTTTGGGAGTTGATTCTTTGGGAGGCCCATAGCTCGCGGTATTCCATCCATCCGGGTAGCGCGAAGATGTACCAGGATCTGATACATCACTATTGGTGGCGAAGGATGAAGAAGGATATAGCAGAGTTTGTAGCCAAGTGTCTCAATTGTTAGCAAGTCAAATGTGAGCATCAGAGATCAGAAGGCTTACTTCAGCAGATTAAGCTTCTAGAGTGGAAGTGGGAGCGGATCACCATGGACTTTGTGGTTGGACTTCCTCGGACCTTGGGGAAGCATGAGGCTATTTGGGTGATTGTGGACCAGCTGACCAAATCAGCCAGTTTCATTCCAGTGTTGACTACATATTCTTCTGAGAGATTGGACCAGATCTACATTTGGGAGATAGTCCGATTGCACGGTGTGACGGTGTCTAAATATCAGATCGAGGTCCTCAGTTCACCTCGCATTTCTGGAGAGCCTTGCATAGTGAGTTGGGTACACAGATATATCTCAGCACAACATTTCACCCCCAGACAGACTGGCAGTCTGAGCGCACAATTCAGATTCTTGAGGATATGCTCTGTGACTGTGTGATGGATTTTGGAGGGTCATGGGATCGATACTTGCCTCTTGAAGAGTTTTCCTATAATAACAGCTACCAGTCCAGCATTCAGATGGCGATGTATGAGGCTTTGTATGGTAGGCGGTGCAGGTCTCCAGTAGGATGGTTTGAGTCGGGCGAGACCCGATTATTGGGTACAGACTTGGTTCAGGATGCCCTGGACAAGGTGAAGGTGATCCAGGAGAGACTTCGCACAACTCAATCCAGGAAGAAGAGTTATGCGGACCGGAAGGTTCGTGACTTGGAATTTATGATTGGTGATCGGGTTTTGCTTCGGGTATGGCCTATGAAGGGCGTCATGAGATTCGGGAAGAAGGGTAAGATGAGTCCGAGGTTAATTGGCCCTTTTGAGGTGTTGCAGCGGGTTGGGGAGGTTGCTTATGAGTTGGCTTTGCCTCCCAACCTAGCAGGAGTTCATCCGGTATTCCACGTTTCCATGCTCCAGAAGTATCACGGTGATCCGACTCATGTTTTGGATTTCAGCTCAGTCCTGTTGGACAAGGAGCTATCATATGTTGAGGAGCCTGTGGCTATATTAGACAGGCAGGTCAGGAAGCTCATATCGAAGAATATTGCCTCAGTCAAGGTTCAGTGTAGGGGTCATCCGGTCAAGGGGGCGACTTGGGAGACCGAGCAGGATATGCGGAGTCAGTACCCTTATCTTTTCACAGCTTCAGGTTTCGAGGATGAACGATTTTCTTAAGAGGGGGAGAATGTAATGACTCGGTCGGTCTTTTTGAGAGTTAGTGCTCGTATCCTCTAATAACTACTTCTCACATGTTTATTTATGTTATTGAAACTTGTGGGAGCGTTGAGTGGTGAAATCCGGAGTGATTTTGGACACGTAGTCCTTAAATGTGGATTTTTGCTTTTGAAATCAGGCTATAGCTAGAACTGTATGAAGACGGATACGGTATGGAATTCCGTCGACTCTTTTAGCTCTGTTGGGTTATTTCGGGGTTAGGAGCGTGTTCGGAATGTGTTTTCGAGGTCGGTTGTAGATTTAGGCTTGAATTGGCCGAAGTTGGAATTTCGGCGAATCCGACCGATAGGTGAGATTTTGATATCATACTCGGAATGGAATTCCGAAAAAGACAGCAAGTCCGTAATGCCATTTATGACCTGTGTGCAGAATTTGAGGTCATTCGGATGAGTTTTGACGTGTTTCGACATCAATGTGAATTCAAGAAATTTCAGAAGTTCGTAGGCTTGAATCTATGCATAATTGATGATTTTGATGTTATGAGATGTATTTTTAAGGCTCTACCAAGTTTGTATCAGGTATTACGGTTGGTTTGTAGTTTTGGTTGAGGTCCCGGGGGCCTGGGGTGTGTTTCGGATGCCCAAACAGGAATATTTTGGCCTAAGCCTATTGCTGGTTTTGCTAGTTTTACAGCGGCAGGTATTTGTTCTCTGCGATCGCAAGAGTAAGTATGCAATTGCGTAGAGTTTAATAGAGGCTGTCAGAAATGTTCTTCGCGATCGCAGAACTCCAAGCGCGATCGCAGTGTATTAGGAATTTGGTCTCCGCGATCGCATGTCATAGGTCGCGATCGCATAGGACATCTTAGGTCTGAGGCAAGGTCAACGTTTTTTCTACGCGGTCGCGTGGCCCCTAATGCGATCACATAGCTTTGAGGGCTGAGGGTCCGTGATCGCAGACCTGTAGATGCGAACGCGATGAAGGATTTTAAGCGCGTGCCGGAATGTGCTCCGCGATCGCATAGAAGAAATGACTGGGCAGTCTTTTAAAAACCCAATTCCGAGGGTTTATGGTATTTTCACCATTTTTTATTTTGAGAGATCGGAAGAGGTGATATTTGGAGGAGTTTTCACCTGGGTAACATGGGTAAGTAATTTCTATCCATTATAGATCAATTTCCATGATTCTAATCCTAAATTCCACCTCTAATTTCGAAAATCTTGGGTAGAAAATGGGAATAATAGGAAGAACTTCATAAACCAAATTATTGAGTTTTGATTGGGTATTTGAGCTCCGATTTGAGAGATTCTTATATGGTTAGACTCGTGAGTGTATGGGGGTTCGGAAAATGTAATTTCTACCTGATTCCGAGACGTGGGCCCGAGGGACTTTTTGGGCGAATTTCCTAATTTCGCGTATTAGCTTTGAATTAATTATCTATCTTGATTCCTTAAGGTGTTATTTACATTATGCAATCGAATTTGTTAGATTTGGGCCACCCGGAGTCGGATACGCGTGGCAAGAGCGTGGTATTGAGTTGATTAGCGCAGTCAAGGTAAGTGGCGTGCCTAACTCTGTGTTGGGGATTTTCCCTTAGGCGTTTTTATACAGATTTTACTATGTGAACGCCGGGTACGTGAGGTGACGAGTGCGTACACGGGTCATGGTTGCCAAATTCCTGCTTTTCCTTCCATGACACAACTCATTTCATTCCTATATTACTGCTTCATGTTATAACTGATTAGTTAGCATAGGAATGAGCATGCCTACCTGTTCTCACTTGAATTCCCCGTACTTGCTACTATTTTCTCCATGCTTAGGTAGTTTTACCTTATTCTTGCCTATTGTTTTCTTGAATTGTTTAATTAAGTCATATCCGATAGGATTCTGCATCTCATATTTAGATTGGGACTACGGACCAAGATCCGGGAGCTTTCCCCCTGTACTGCATTGCATATTTAAATTGGGAGTACGGACTGAGATCCGAGAGATTTCCCCATGTACTTCATAGCATATTTTATTTGGGACTACGAACTGATATCCGGGAGCTTTCCCCGTGTCATGCATTGCATATTTGTTGTTGAGATATATGATGTGCTGAGCCGAGGGCTTATTCTTTAGTATTTCTTTCAGTTTCCCTTTAGATTCTGCTTATTTTAGCTATTTATATGTCACTTTTCAAACTTATAACTGTCTTATTTTCAAACTCAGTAGAGCCTTAACCTGACCTCGTCACTACTTGACTGGGGTTAGGCTTGGCACTTACGGAGTAGCGAATGTGGAGTACTCACGCCCTTTCCTATGCAGGTTTTCCCCATGTGCAGATACAGGTACTAGTACACAGCGTTATGGCTAGGAGTAATACAGCAGCTGTTAGGAGACCACGAGGTAATTCTGCAGCGTCCGCAGAATCCCACGTGTCCCCATCTACTCTACTACAGACTTAAGAGATATACATATACACTTTTTCTTTGTTCCGTTGTATAGAGGTATAGTTGAATAAAGCTTGTGATTTGTGACATTCTGGGTTTTGGGAAAGTAAAAGATGTAGATGTCGAGCGGCTAAATTTTATAGTATTACTTCATCTTTACTGTTTTGTTATTATTTGTCTTATTTTTTTTGCAATATAGGCTTACCTAGTCGTAGAGACTAGGTGCCGTCACGAGACCGTTCGGAGGGTAAATTCGGGTGGTGACAAGTGCACTCTGGCTACGTGCCCCGTTACAGTTACAACTCAACTACATGACCAGCTTGGGAAAAGGGGGTCGGAATGTCAAAGGTGGAGGTCAGATTTCTAGAGGTGGAGACCCAGCCTTTTGATATATTTTCTATAGTATGGCTGAGGTCGTTACATTAAATGGTGTCATTACAAGAACAATCTCTAATTATTATAAAGTGATGATTTCCTGAACTTGATACGGTTATGCGTATCTAATGAAATTCTTCTAATATGCTCCACTCTTTGGTGAGCTTCACAACTCTGAAATCTACTTGTGTGAACACTAGTATTGAGAAATTCTATGGATATAGCTATGTCTATCATTACGTGTTGTAATTTTGTTTAACGAAAAAAATTTAAAGGAAGAAAATGGAAGGTTTCGAGTGGCACGATATGCATATTACTTGTGATTCAGAATTGAGGGCGAGATCCTCGTATTTTTTATATGGATTGATATGTTTAGTTCGGGCTACGAGCTGCGGTGGAAGTTATGTAAGGACGAGATCCTTGTGATGAAAATTCTTATGTTTAAATTCTCCCTTGTGAAATTAAAATCTTACTATAGTACTAACAGGGAGTCATGCATGTTAGGGTTATTCGAAATTTTTTGTATAATAATAATAAAAATAAAAATAAAAATAATTGAATAAATAATAAATTAATTAATTAATTATCTATCTGTGCATAATTTGCCAAATTCGTGTTATAGTTATTGATCTTTAACCTACAAGGTAGGTGCCCGCCCATGTGGCGTTATATGAGGCACGTTAATTCGGGTATATAATTGCAAGGTCTTCAAGCATCGTATGTCGTCATCGGTATTGTGAAGGTTTGAAAGGAGATTTTCTTTGTTGACATGAAGCTATTTGATAATTCTATAATTTGCTATGAGCAATTATTAAGAAAATAGAGGCAGTCAAGAACTGGCCTAGGCCCACTACAGCTACGAAGATTAGGAGTTTCTTGGGTTTGGCGGGTTACTACCGTCGTTTTGTGGAGGGGTTCTCATCCATAGCAGCCCCAATGACTAAATAGGTGCCCCATTTAATTGGTCAGATGAGTGCGAGGTGACCTTTCAAAAGCTCAAGACATCCTTCACTTCAGCACTGGTGTTGGTGCTACCATCAGGTTCAGGTTCTTTCACGGTGCATTGTGACGCTTCCCGAGTTGGAATTGGAGCAGTATTTTGCAGGATGGCAGGGTGATTGCATAAGTGTCTCGACAGCTAAAGGTCCATGAGAATAATTAACTTGTTCATGACTTAGAGTTGGCAGCCATTGTTCATGCGTTGAAAATTTGGAGGCACTATCTTTATGGCATGACGTGTGAGGTTTTTACTAACCATCGCAGTCTCCAGTAGTTATTCAAGCAGAAAGATCTAAATGTGAGGCAGCGGAGATGGTTAGAGTTACTAAAGGATTATGATGTCACCATATTATATCATCCAGGGAACGCCAACGTGGTGGCTGATGCATTGAGTAGGAAGGCGGTGAGTTTGGGCAACCCTGCGTATATTCCGGCGGGTGAGAGACCATTAGCTTCAGACATTCAGACGTTGGCTAATCAATTCGTGAGATTGGATATTTCGTCCAACAGTGTTCTAGCTTGTACGGTCGCTCGGTCTTCTCTAATTGGGCATATCCGGGAGCGGCATGATGATGACCCGCATTTGATGGTCCTTAGGGACACAGTGCGGCACGGTGATGCCAAGCAGGTTACGGTTGGTGATGATGGCATTTTGAGGATGCAGGGTCTGTTATATGTGCCTGATGTTGATGGCCTTCGTGAGTTGATCCTTGAGGAGGCTCACAGTTCTAAGTATTTGATTCACCCAGGTGCAGCCAAAATGTACGAAGATTTGAGGCAGCATTATTGGTGGAGAAAGATGAAAAAGGACATTGTTGCGTATGTGGCTCGTTGCTTAAATTTTCAGCAGGTAAAGTATGAGCATCAGAGACCTGGTGGTTTGCTTCAGCAGATAGAGATTCCGAGTGGAAGTGGGAGCGTATCACTCTGGACTTCGTTGTTGGGCTCCCACGGACTCAGAGGAAATTTGACGCAGTTTGGGTTATTGTGGGTAGGCTGACTAAATCAGCACATTTCATTCCTGTGGCAAGTACTTATACTTCAGAGCGGTTAGTTGAGTTATATATTCGGGAGATTGTTCACCTTCATGGTGTGCCCGTGTCTATCATTTCTGATCGGGGTACACAGTGTAACTCTCATTTTTGGAGGGCATTTCAGTGTGAGTTGGGTACCCGAGTTGAGTCGAGCACATCATTCCTTCCTCAGACGGACATGCAGTCCGAGTGTACTATTCAAATTTTAGAGGATATGCTCCGTGCTTGTGTTATTGACTTTGGAGGTTCTTGGGATCAGTTCTTTCCGTTAGCGGAATTTTCCTATAATAATAGTTATCAGTCGAGCATTTATATGGCTCCGTTCGAGGCATTATATGGTAGGCGGTGTAGATCGCCAATTGGATGGTTTTAGCCGGGAGAAGCTCGGTTATTGGGTACAGATTTAGTTTAGGAGACCTTAGATAAGGTCAAGATCATTCAGGAGAGACTTCGTGCAGCTCAGTCTAGGCAAAAGAGTTATGCTGATCGTAAGGTTCGTGATGTGGCATTCATGGTTGGAGAGAGAGTATTGCTTCGTGTATCGCCAATGAAGAGTGTTATGAGATTTGGGAAGAAAGGCAAGTTGAGCCCTAGGTATATCGGACCATTTGCGATTCTTGATAGAGTGGGGGAGGTAGCTTATAGACTTGCGTTGCCTCCAGGGTTATCCTCATTTCATCTGGTATTCCATTTATCTATGCTCTAGGAATACCATGGTGACCCGTCCCACGTGTTATATTTCAGCTCAGTCCAATTGGATAAAGATTTGACTTATGAGGAGGAGCCGGTAGCCATTTTAGACCGGCATGTTCGTCTGTTGAGGTCTAAGAGTTATCCTTCAGTTCGAGTTCAGTGGAAAGGTCAGCCCGTTGAGGCAGCTACTTGGGAGTCCAAGTCGGACATGCAGAGTAAAAATCCACCCTTGTTTGCCAATTCACATAATCTTCTATGTCCATTCAACGACGAACGTTTGTTTTAGAGGTGGAGATTGTGATGACACAAGGGGTCATTTTATAAATTTAGACTCCGTTCTATGTTTAATAGCCATAAAAACTAACTTTAAATACCTCGATTTGCGTGTGCAGTCCGGGCGTGAAACCGGAAAGCTTTTATCTGAAAATATAAGAAATAATAATTTTTAGAATTAAAATTTTGGTTTTAGTTGACTTTAGTCAACGTTTTGAGTAAACGGACTCGGATCTGTGTTTCGACGATCTCGAGAGGTCCGTAGTAAAATATGAGACTTGGGCATATGCCCGGAATTGAATTCCGAGGTCCCGAGCCTTAGAAATCAATTTTTGAAAGAAATTGTTTTGCTGAATAATTAATATAATAAAGAAATGAATTAACGTTTGAAACCGTTGGTATCGGACCCGTATTTTGGTTTCGGAGCTCGATACAGGTTTGTTATGATATTTAAGCTTTGTCTGTGTAATTTGGTGAGAATCGAAATTTATTTGACGTGATTCAGACGTTCGGTTGATAAATAGTGAACTTTAAGTGTTCTTGAGAAAAATAATGAGTTTTGAGATTTAATTCATAGTTTTACATGTTATTTCTATGATTTGATCGCATGAGCAAGTCCGTATGATGATTTTAGACTTGCGTGCATGTTTGGTTTAGATCCCCGAGGGCTCGGGTGAGTTTCAAATAGGTGTGGGTTGTGTTGCGCTTGTTCTTTCTTATGCTTCGTCGCCGTTTCTTCAAGCATAAATGATATCATATTGAACAAATGAACTCCGATTTCTGTTTTGAATAAAGTATTAGATCCGTATCGTAATTACGGACCCGTAGCAAAAAGAATCATCGAATTAGGACATCGTATGAGGATTTTATTGTCATTTTACTAAGGTTGCCGGTTGTTCAAGTTAATTACGAAATTGCCACTGACGGCGTATAAAAAATTTGTGTTATTTGCAAATGTTAAAACCTACATATCTCCTTTATTATAAGGTCTAATTGAGTGATTTAAAAGTCTAACTTGACTAGAATTTCACAAGGAAGCCATTGGAGACATAAAATCGAGTTTAGGATTAGTTTGGCACGAGAAACGAGGCAAAATAGCTGGCAGAAAAATATATATATAACAGACAGACTTCTTCTTCTTCAAATTTTCGAACCTCACAGCCCTAGGAACGATTTTCTTCACTAAATATCATTCCCAAGTCATAGGTAATCAATGCTAAACGTTACTCTTTCAATTCCTTATTGTTTTTCCTCACTTTTAAATCAAAAACTAAGAATTTTCATGGTAAAAATTGAGGGTTTTGGTAAAATTAATGAATTTTGTAAAAATCGAATCTTTACCTCGAATTGAGGTCTTATTTTGAAACTAATTGTATATTTGGGTTCGTGGGTGAATGGGTAAACGTAATTTGGTCCGAACGCCGAGTTTAGACTAAGTGGGCCCGGGGTCAGATTTTCATTTTTTTTTTAGAAAACTTAGGAAAAATTATAATTTTTAATGAAGTTAGTTCCTTTAGCCTTAATTAATGATATTGAATTAATTATGGTTAGATTCGAGCAAGTTAGAGCAAGATTCTAGAGGAAAAGCAGTAATTGAGTAGTGAGTGGCCTACGAAATTGAGGTAAATGTTTGGTCTAACTTTGACTTGGGGGAATAGGAATCCCCAATTGTTTGCTATGTGAAATGCATGTGTGTGGTGTATAAGTAAGGTGACGAGTATCTATGCACCACCAAATTGCCTGTTGAGCATGATCTCTTTTCTCGTTCCCAACTTAATCGATTCTTGTCTTAATTGTTCTATGTTTATTGTTGTTTCTATTACTACTTGTCCTTGTTATTAAATACTGTTGTGGTTATTTTGGAAAGAGTATTTGTTATTTTAGTTGGTTCCCTTGTGGTACAAAACGGTTGAGCAGTTGGGCATTGTTTTTACGATATATATATATATATATATATATATATATATATATATATATATATATATATATATATATATATATATATATATTCATGTTTTCTGTTGGTTCCATGGTTGAGAGGATATTGATGATATTTATGAGAAAAATATGGTTTCTTATTGATAATTGTTGAGACAAAAATATTGTGAAAGACTTGGCTTAAATTGTGAAATTTATGAATAAATTGATATGAGATGTCTGGTAGGAGCGGATTGCACGCCGCAACAAGGAGTGATAAGGGTGGACAGGTGGGATCGGGTTGTATGCCACAACAGGAGTAATAAGGGTGATATATTTAGGGAAGAGCAATAAGGGTGGACAGGTGGGAGCGGGTTGCACGCCGCAACAAGGAGCGATAAGGGAGGACATTTATATTTTTACTGAATTTCAAAGAAAATAAATATTTGAAAAGCTTAAAGGTTTATGTTACTATTCTTCATATTTTTGGCACTACTTTTATTTAAAGTTTAAAGTTTGGAAACTTTGAAATTATTTGAGGATCGGTTATAGCTGAGACCTGGAAAAGGCGGCTGAGTTATTTTATTGTTGTTGCAGTATTTATTTATTTGTTTAGATTTCCTTCTTGATTCATATATTATTTTCACAGGTAATATTGCTAAAGCCCCGCCGTAGCTTCGTCACTACTTTGCCGAGGTTAGTCTCGGCACTTACTCGGTACATGGGGTCGGTTGTACTGATACTACACTCTGCACTCTTTTGTGCAGATCCAAGTACCGGCCAGCAGTAGAGATATTTAAAGCTGCTACCTATTTAAGTTCCGGAGACACGAGGTATATCTGTCGGCGTTCGCAGATCCCGAAAGTCTTCTCTATAATATTGAGACTACTGTTTTATTTGATTCAGAACAGTTACACATTATTTCTTTCAACCCATTATTTGTAGTATTCTTTAGTTGTTCGTGAATTATGACACCAGACCCTGGGGTAGGTTTAGAGTTACTTATATAATTAGTTCGTGGTTCGGTTTATTTAAGTGTTTATTTTTTTATGTTTGGGATTATTCATTGAAAGTCAATAGCTTAAGTTTATTTTATAATTGTTTATTATGTTTAAATAGATAATCAAAGGAAAATAGCTAATCGAACTCTAGCATTGGCTTGCCTAGAAAGTGTGGTGTTAGGCGCCATCACGATCCCTAAGGTTGGGAATTTGGGTCGTGACATGTTTGTTTCTACATACACTAACTAAGTATTTTATTTTTATTTGAAAATCCTAAAAAAATCAAAATTTTAAAAAGATATATTCTTCATGCTCTTGAGGTGAATCTTTGATCTCTTAGGTCTTAATACATATTGATGTTTAAAATTGATTTGGGTTCGTTCTCTATATGAAAATACATCAAATGAAGTTGGTTTGATGACATTTGAGTGACTACAAGTGAAATTGGAATGTGTCTGTTCTTTAAGTTCATCGTTTTCATAAGTGGGTTCACGAAAAAAAGTACAACTTGATCCATTTGAATTTATGTGATTCATGAATTTGATGTTAAAACCCATTGGAGTTTGATCCTAAGGAGATTCCCAAGTGAAATATTAATTTTGGAATGATTTGAAGTTGTTTGGAGGTGATTTGGAGTGAATTTGCAGCAAGAATAACGAAGAAGAATGTTACAGAAATTTCATATTCGTTGACCACTTCGTCGAGCCTAACTTGTTCGTAGAGTCGGGCAGAAGTTGAACAGAGCTGTTAAAAGTGCAGGATCATGGATCCATTCGTGGAGTCAATTGTGTTCGTGGAGTCGGGCAGAAGCTAAAAAATGTTGAAGATGAATATCACCAAGAAAACGTGGAGCCAAAGTCAAATCGTCTCCACGAGCTTCCTCTACTCAGAACCAATCGTGGCCCCATTAGCAGATCGTGGAGCTGATGGCTCCAAGCTAGCACCAATCGTGGCCACGAAAGTAGATTGTGGAGTCGTCCACTTGCACAATTTGAGTTTATTTGTGTTCTTTTTATTTAGTTATTTTCTTTAATTATTCTTATCTGGTTAACATTAGTAATTAGTCCTAGTTTGTTAATCTGGTTATTGTGTCTGTATCTTCATTTCATGCCAATTATTTTGTGTTTTTTCTCTTTGATTACGTTGTTAATTGTTTGACTCTTGTCCATTTGCTTTTATTGTGCCTTTCCTTCGTGTCAACATAAATTCCACTCGAACCTCGAAGTGGAAGAACTACTTGTTAGATACGCTTGTGAAGTTCAAAAGCAACTTTGGAAAATACCACAGAGTAGTAAAGGCTTGAGTGGTGAGAACATTTGAGTGAAGGTCTTGAATGCCTACGACCTTGAGTGTAATGACCCAAAAAGGGTCATCCCGCGTATTTCTAGCTAAAACTATGTTCCAAGGTCAAGATAACCTACTTCTATCTCACATCAATTTGCGTGCGCAGCTCGGGTGTATAGCCGGGAAGTCGTTATGAGAAAAACTAATGAAATTATGTTTTTGTACTTAAAAAATATAGTAGAGTTGACTTTGGTTAGCATTTTTGGTAAACAGACCCGGACCTATGATTTGACGGTCCCAGAAGGTCCGTAGGAAAATATGGGACTTGGGCCTATGCCCGGAATAGAATTCCGAGGTCCCAAGTTCGAGAAATGAATTTTTGAAGAAAATTATTTTCTGAAAAATATAAAGATTTTTGAAAATGAAATTCTATGTGAACCTGTGGTATCAGGCCTGTATTATGGTTCCGTATCCCGATACCGGTCCTGTATATTATATTTTCTATGTCAATGAAATTTGGTAAGGAACGGAATCCATTTGACGTGATTCGGACCTAAATTGCAAAAGTCCGTTTAAAGAAAGTTGTGAGAAATGTTATCGATTTTGAGGCCTAATTCGATGTTTCCTATGTTATTTTGATGATTTGATTACACGAATAAGTCCGTAGGATGTTTTCGAGGTTGTGTGAACTATTGGTTTGGGGTTCCGAGGGCTCGGGTAAGTTTTGAGTAGGTCTCGGGGTGTGCTAGGCAAACAAAAAAATTCACAGTCGTTGCAGGTTTAGAGGATTTCAAATCTCTGAACCTGCCGGTGCGGTCCGCAGTCCCTTTTTCGCGGCCCGCGGTGGGAGTCCTCGCGGCCCGCGATCGCCTTGCGCGGTCCGCGGTGGAAGGCCTTCGCGGTCCGCGGTGTCCTTAGCGCGGCCCGCGGTGGACGGGACCTTCGCGGTCCGCGGTCGTTCAGCATCGTCCGCGGTGGGAAACCTGAGAGGGGTATAAATAAGCGGGATTTTCAGTATTTTATTCATTTTTCAAGAGTCCAAACATAAGAGGCGATTTTTCCAAGCACTCCTTATTCTCCAAAATAATTGTAAGTGATTTCTAACACGTTTTCTTCACTCCTTAACTTCTTTTCAAAAGATTTCATCCTAGAATCTAGGGTTTTCATGGTAAAATTTGGAATTTGGGAAGTAACCTAAGGTTTTCGAGAATTTAAAGAATTACCCGTGAAATGGCTATGAAATCATATAAAAATCATATATTAACGATCCTTAGGTTATGGATGAGTATTTCCTTCGTGAATTTTTGGAATCCGAGCGTGCGGGCCTAGGGGTGGATTTTGGGATTTCTTCAAGAATGATGAATTGACTAAGTAAATAGGAGAATCCCATGATTTTGAGTATTATTTGATATATTTACGTAACATTTGATTAGTTTCGAGCCCTTGGGTGACAAGTTCGGAGTTTCGGGCGCATTCTTGACTCGGGGAGTAGGTTCGACGCGAGATGAGTCTCCTTTCTAACCTTGTAAGAGGGAATTGTCCCGATAGGTGATCTAAATGCTATGTGTTAATGCCTGTGGGGGCTACGTACGTACCAAGTGATGAGAGTCCGTATGTAGCGGCTATTATTGTCATGTCGGGTAGTTTTAGGACCCACGAGCATGCTTTAATGTGCGTTACATGTATCCCTAAATGTATGTTGAGTTGCTTATTATTATTGAATTGGCATGAAGATATTAGGAAGTCATGTTTTAGATTTCATTACTTAAGTTCTTGTTTTCAAGTATAATCTATGTTAAGTGCCTGAAATTCTAATAATTATGTGTATGTATATGAGCACTCGCGTCACATGTATGATTCGTGAGCGGGGTAGCCTTATCATTATGTAAATCGCGTCGCATGATCGATTTCACGAGCGGGGTAATAGATGCATCTATGGTTCGAGGCGTTCGACCCTCGGCATTGCATATTTATTTTCGCGACGCTTTGGTCGTACGCTCCGGCTTACTATGTGTTGTATATTTGACTGAGAGTCTTGTTGTTATCATATAAACTGCTTCATGTAAAAAAGAAAAGTTAATTTATTTTATACTAGTGTGATTTGACATACACTTGATATTTTCATGTCTTGTGATTTATGGAACTGTTATCCCTGCTTTGTCTTATTTAGCCCTGTTATTTACTCATGGCCCTAGTAAGTATCACGTCTACTTCTCGTCACTACTTCTTCGAGATTAGACAGGATACTCACTAGGTACATATTTGTTTATATGTACTCATGCTATACTTATATACTTAATTGTACAGGTTCTGAGGCAGGTGTATCTGGTTATCAGGCCGGAGCGCGATCTTGAGAGCATACCCTGTACCCGACTGCACGGTGAGATGCTCCCCCTTGGCGATCCTCAGCAGCACTTTGGAGTTGTCTTTTGTTATTGATGTCCATTTACTTCATACAGTAGCTCAGTTATTCTATCTTAATTTGTATATTCCACTAGTCCGCTCGTAGACTTGTGACACTAGGTTTTGGTATGTGGTAGATATGATCTTTTGGCACTGTATATATGTTTATTACGGCCCCTTTTGATTATGTTGATTTAAGATGGCTAAGTTACATGTTTTCACCTTACAATTTAACCTTAAAATTTGGCACGTTTTGGAACAATTTATCAAAATAGATAATCTCGTTAGTAACACAAGTGTTGGCTTGCCTGACCCCGACGTTGGGCGCCATGACGACTTGAGTTTGGATTTGGGTCATGACAACATTGTATCAGAGCTCTAGGTTCACGTAGGTCTCACAAGTCATAGGCAAACCTAGTAGAGTCCTGCGGATCGATACGGAGACGTCTGTATTTATCTTCGGGAAGCTATAGGGTGTTAAGAAATCTCTCTTTATTCATATTCTATCGTGTAGTCGATGGTTTACTAAAAACGCATTCTTCTATTCTCTCACAGATGGTGAGGACGCGCGCATCCGATGTTCCCGACCCGAGAGGGGTCGCTACCCTCGCCGTTAGAGGTCGTGGCAGAGGCCAGGGGAGGACACCGGCCCGAGGTAGGGGACGAGGGCGTCCCAGAGCTATTCCAGTTGCACCACCACCAGAGGATCCTATCATAGATGAGAAGGACGAGGTGCCCCCAGCAGATCCTGCTCTAGTGGATTTCGTGACGGCGCCAGACTACCAGGAGGTCATGGGCCGTATAATGAGATTCATGGACACTATGTCCTAGGCTGGTTTATTTCTGGCAGATCTTGCCACTTCTCAGACAGGAGGGGGAGTCCAGACCCCTACTTCCCAGGCTGCAGGTCAGACAGCAGCATTACATCATACATCGGGTACACTGCCCGTGGGTGGGGTCCAACCAGTAGTAGTAGCACCAGAGCTCAGACCAGCTGCGGACGGCGATCCGTAGAAGTTATTGGATAGATGGACTCGACTGCACCCTCAAGTCCTCGGAGGTGAGCGAGGCGAGGATGCTCAGGACTTCATTGAAAGGTGCAGGGACAGACTGCACAACATGAGGATACTAGAGTCCCATGGGGTGGATTTCACTACTTTTCAGCTTTAGGGCAGGGCCCGCAGATGGTGGCAGTCCTACATCCTTGGTAGACTAACAGGTTCTCCTCCTATCTCTTGGGAGCAATTCACTTAGTTATTCCTGGACCGATATATTCAACCCTCTGAGAGGGAAGAGCCGCGGTATCAGTTTGAGCAGTTGGAGCAGGGACAGATGTCAGTGACAGACTACGGGGCCAGGTTTTCTGAATTATCTCGTCATGCCCTTATGATCCTTCCTACTGACGCTGAGAGAGTGCGGAGATTTGTAGCTGGCTGCACTCAGGTATTAGGTCCAACATGGCCCGAGAGGTGGAGATGGGGACTCCCTATCAGCTTGTAGTCGAGATAGCTCCTCGGATTGAGGGTTATCGATTAAGGGGTAGCGAGCATGATCAGCAGGACAAGAGAGCAAGATTTTCTGGAGATTTTAGAGGTGCCCCAGTCAGAGGTAGAGGTAAGTTCGGTAGAGGCCAGCCTAGCAGGACTCCATATTTAGCTCCTCCACCACCTCCCCATGGTGATCCATTGAGGCCTTATTTCAACGCCATGCCGGAGAGTTCTTACCGCCCACCAGCCATTCCGGCTTCCTCCGGCGGGTATTCCGGTCATCAGGGGTCTTCTATTCCTTACTTCAGTGCCATGCCAGAGGGTTCTTACTGTCCCCTAGCTATCCAAGGTTCTTCTTCAGGGCAGCAGGCCATGCCACCGGTGAGATGTTATGAGTGTGGGGATTCAGGCCATATGAGGAGGACTTGTCCCAGGCTTCGGGGCAAGGCTGTTCAGTAGAGTTACCAGCCTACATACTCAGCACCAGCGCCCTGTCCACCCCGAGGTGGAGGGCAGACTAGTAGAGGTCGCCCCAGAGGTGGAGGCCAGGCAGGAGGAGCTCTGCCAGCTCCTATTCATTCCAGTGGAGGTCAGTCTTCTGGTGCACCAGCCAGATTCTATGATATTCCGGCCCGAGCAGATGCAGTGCCCTCAGACGCCGTGATCATAGGTACTATTTCAGTATGTGGTAGAGAGGCATCAGTGCTATTTGATCCAGGATCCACTTATTCATATGTGTCAGCCTTATTTACTTGTTTCTTAGATTTTCCTCGTGAGTCCTTGGGTTCTCTTATACATGTGTCCACTTCTGTGGGCGATTCTGTGGTGGTAGACCAGATCTATCGGTCTTGTGTGATCACCTTCTGTGGGTTCGAGACCAGAGCGGACCTTTTACTGCTCGACATTGTCAATTTTGAGGTTATTCTAGGAATGGATTGGCTATCTCCTTACCATGTCGTGCTAGATTTCCATGCCAAGACAGTTACTTTAGCCATGCCCGAGTCGCCTAGGCTGGAGTGGAGAGGTTCCTCAGGTAGTGCAACCAGTCGGGTTATTTCATTCCTGAAGGCTCGACACATGGTCGAGAAGGGTTGTCTGGCCTATCTTGCTTATGTGCAGGACACCACCGCCGAGTCTCCGACGATTGATTCAGTGCCAGTTGTTCGAGAGTTTGCTAATGTATTTCCTTCAGACCTTCGGGGCATGCCTTCGGATCGTGATATTGATTTATGCATTGATATAGCTCCAGGCACCCAGCCTATTTCCATTCCCCCGTACCGTATGGCTCCGAAGGAGTTGAAGGGGCAGCTTGAGGAGTTTTTAGCTAAGGGGTTTATCAGACCGAGTGTATCACCGTGGGGTGCTCCAATCCTATTTGTGCAGAAGAAGGATGGGTCTATGCGGATGTGTATTGATTACCGCTAGTTGAACAAGGTCACCATTAAGAACAAGTATCCTCTTCCACGCATCGATGATTTGTTTGACTAGTTGCAGGGTGCTAGGGTGTTTTCTAAGATTGATTTGAGATCGGGATATCATCAGTTGAAGATCCGGGCCTCAGATGTTCTGAAGACTTGTTTTCGTACGGGATATGGCCATTATGAGTTCCTGGTGATGTCCTTTGGCTTGACTAATGCCCCAGTAGCATTTATGGACTTGATGAATAGGGTGTTCAGACCGTACATTGATTCTTTTGTCATTGTCTTCATTGATGACATTTTGATTTACTCACGCAGCCTGGGAGAACACGAGCAGCATTTGAGAGTTGTGCTCCAGACTTTGCGAGAACAAAAGCTATATGTTACGTTCTCCAAGTGTGAGTTTTGGTTGGATTCTGTGGAATTCTTGGGACATGTGGTATCCGGAGAGGGTATCAAAGTTGATCCTAAGAAGATTGAGGCAGTTCAGAGTTGGTCGCGTCCTACTTCAGCTACAGAGATCAGGAGTTTTTTGGGCTTTGCAGGATATTATCGCCGATTTGTGGAGGGGTTCTCTTCTATTGCGGCCCCATTGACAAGATTAACTCAGAAGAATTCCCTGTTCCGATGGTCCGACGAGTGTGAGGTGAGCTTTCAGAAGCTCAAGGCAGCATTGACCTCAGCACCAGTTCTAGTATTGCCTTCCGGTTCATGGATGTATACAGTGTATTGCGACGCTTCACGCGTTGGTTTGGGGTGTGTGTTGATGCAGGAAGGGAGAGTTATTGCTTATGCTTCGCGCTAGCTGAAGGTTCATGAGAAGAATTACCCTGTGCACAATTTGGAGTTGGCGGCGATTATTCATGCTCTTAAGATTTGGAGGCACTACCTTTATGGTGTGTCCTGTGAGGTTTATACAGACCACCGCAGCTTGTAGCACTTATTCAAGCAGAGGGATATCAATTTGAGGTAGAGCAGATGGCTTACGTTGTTGAAGAATTATGATATAACTATTCTTTATCATCCGGGCAAGGCAGAGAGTATGGGTAGCTTGGCCTACATTGCAGCAGAGGAGAGACCTCTAGCCTTGGACATCTAGTCCTTGGCTAACCGCCTGGTGAGGTTAGACCTTTCAGAGCCTCGTCGAATTTTAGCACATGTGGTTGCTCAGTCTTCGTTATTGGGAGAGATTAAGGCTCGGCAATTTGATGATCTATTCTTGGCAGAGCTACGGGACACAGTAGTTCAGGGTGGCGCTAAGAAGGTTACTATTGGCGAGGATGGTGTTCTGAGACTTCAAGGCCATTTATGTGTTCCTAATGTTGAGGGCATGAGGGAGAGGATTCTAGAGGAGGCACACAGTTCTCGGTATATTTTTCACCCTGGTACTACAAAGATGTATCGTGATTTGAAGTAGCAATTCTGGTGGAGGCGGATGAAGAAAGGCATTGTAGAGTATGTGGCTAGGTGTCTTAATTTCTAGCAGGTTAAGTATGAGCACCAGAGGCCAGGAGGCCTACTTCAGCAGATGCCCATTCCTGAATGGAAGTGGGAACGCATCGCTATGGACTTCGTGGTTGGGTTGCCTCGGACCTTGCGGAAGGTTGACGTGGTTTGGGTCATTGTGGATAGATTGACCAAATCAGCGCATTTTATTCTAGTAGCTACCACTTATACTTCTGAGAGGTTGGCCCAGATCTACATTCGGGAGATAGTCCGGTTGCACGGTGTGCCGGTGTCCATAATATCAGATCGAGGTCCTCAGTTCACCTCGCATTTCTGGAGAGCATTGCATAGTGAGATGGGTACCCAGATAGATCTCAGCACAGCATTTCACTCTAAGACTGATGGTCAGTTAGAGCGTACAGCTCAAATATTGGAGGACATGCTCAGGGCATGTGTGATTGACTTTGGAGGTCAGTGGGACCAGTTCTTGCCTTTGGCCGAGTTTGCTTACAATAATAGCTATTAGTCCATCATCGAGATGGCTCCATTTGAGGCTTTGTATGTTCGGCGATGTCGTTTTCCTATCGGGTGGTTTGATCCTGGCGAGGCTAAGTTATATGGCACCGACCTGGTGAGGGGAGAGGGTGAAGTCAATTCAGGAGAGGCTCCGCACAGCACATTCTAGACAGAAGAGTTACGCGGATCAGAGGGCACGTGATGTGTCGTTTATGGAGAGAGACAAGGTTCTTTTGAAGGTCTCGCCGATGAAGGGTATTATGAGATTCGGGAAAAAGGGCAAGTTGAGCCCACGGTTCATAGGCCCTTTCGAGGTGTTGAGGTGAGTTGGGGAGGCTGCTTATGAGCTAGCCTTACCACCCGGTTTATCAGGAGTTCATCCGGTCTTTCATATATCCATGCTCCGGAGGTACCACGCCGACTTCTCTCACGTGGTTGATTTCAGCACTATTTAGTTGGATGAGAGGTTGGGCTACGAGGAGGAGCTAGTTGCTATTATTGATAGATAGGATCGCCAGTTGAGGTCCAAGAGAGTTTCTGCGGTGAAGGTCCAATAGAGGGGCTAGCTAGTCAAGGAGGCGACTTGGGAGTCCGAGTTCGATATGCGGAGCCGATATCCCCATCTTTTCCCTGATTCAGGTATCTTTCTATGTCCGTTTGAGAACGAACGTTTGTTTCAGAGGTGGAGATTGTAATGACCCAAAAAGGGTCATCCCGCGTATTTCTATCTAAACTTGTGTTTCGAGGTCAAGAGAACCTCCTTCTATCTCACCTCGCGTTGCATGCGCAGCTCGGGCGTGTAGCCGGGAAGCTGTTATGAGAAAAATTAATGAAATGATGTTTTTGTACTTAAAAAATCTAGTAGAGTTGACTTTGATCAGCATTTTTGGTAAACGGACTCGGACCTATGATTTGACGGTCCCAGAAGGTCCGTAGGAAAATATGGGGCTTGGGCGTATGCCCGGAATCAAATTCCGAGGTCTCAAGTTCGAGAAATGAATTTTTGAAGAAAATTATTTTCTGAAAAATATAAAGGTTTTTGAAAATGAAATTCTATGTGAAACCTGTGGTATCAGGCTCGTATTATGGTTTCGGGGCTCGGTACAGGTCCTATATATTATATTTTCTATGTCTGTGAAATTTGATAAGGAACGGAATCCATTTGACGTGATTCGGACCTAAATTGTAAAAGTGGGGTTTAAAGAAAGTTGTGAGAAATTTTATCGATTTTGAGGCCTAATTCGATGTTTCCTATGTTATTTTGGTGATTTGATTACACGAATAAGTCCGTAGGATGTTTTCGAGGTTGTGTGCGATATTGGTTTGGGGTTCCGAGGGCTCGGGTAAGTTTCGACTAGCTCTCGGGGTGTGCTAGGAAAAAAAAAATCACAACTGTTGCAGGTTCAGAGGATTTCAAATCTATGATCATGTCGGTGCAGTCTGCGGAACCTTTTTCGCGGCCTGCGGTGGGAGTCCTCGCGGCCCGCGGTCGCCTTGCACGGTCCGTAGTGGAAGGCCTTTGCGGTCAGCGATCGCCTTAGCGCAGCCGCGGTGGAGGGGGCCTTCGCGGTCCGCGGTCGTTCAGTGCGGTCCGTGGTGGGGAACCTAAGAGGGGTATAAATAAGCGGGATTTTCAGTATTTTATTCATTTTTCAAGACTCCAAACATAAGAGGCGATTTTTCCAAGCACTCCTTCTTCTCCAAAATAATTGTAAGTGATTTCTAACTCGTTTTCTTCACTCATTAACTTCTTTTCACAAGATTTCATCCTAGAATCTAGGGTTTTCATGGTAAAATTTGGAATTTGGGTAGTAACCTAGGGTTTTCGAGAATTTAAGGAATTACACATGAATTGGCTATGAAATCATACAAAAATAATATATTAACGATCCTTAGGTTAGGGGTGAGTATTTCCTTCGTGAATTTTCGGAATCCGAGCGTGCGGGCCCAGGGGTGGATTTTGGGATTTCTTCAAGAATGATGAATTGACTAAGTAAATAGGAGAATTCCATGCTTTTGAGTATAATTTGATATATTTACGTAACATTTGATTAGTTTCGAGTACTTGGGTTCAGAGTTTCGGGCTCATTCTTGACCTGGGGAGTAGGTTCGACGCGAGGTGAGTCTCCTTTCTAATCTTGTAAAAGGGAATTGTCCCGATAGGTGATCTAAATGCTATGTGTTAATGCCTGTGGGGGTTACGTACGTACCAAGTGACAAGAGTCCGTACGTAGCGGCTATTATTGTCATGTCGGGTAGTTTTAGGACCCACGAGCATGCTTTTATGCGCCTTACATGTATCCCTAAATGTATGTTGAGTTGGTTATTATTCTTGAATTGGCATGAAGATATTAGGAAGTCATGTTTTAGATTTCATTACTTAAGTTTTTTTTCCAAGTATAATCTCTGTTAAATGCCTAAAATTCTAATAATTCGGTGTATGTATATGATCACCCGTGTCACATGTATGATTCGTGAGCGGGGTAGCCTTATCATTATGTAAATAGCGTCGCATGATCGATTCGCGAGCGAGGTAATAGATGCATCTATGGTTCGAGTCGTTCGACCCTCGGCAATGCACATTTATTTTCGCGATGCTTCGGCCATACGCTCTGGCTTACTATGTGTTGTATATTTGACTGAGAGTCTTGTTGTTATCATATAAACTGCTTCATGTGAAAAGGAAAAGTTAATTTATTTTATACTAGTGTGATTTGACATGCAGAGGTAAATTATAAATTTATACTTGATATTTTCATGTCTTGTGATTTATGGAACCGCTATCCCTGCTTAGTCTTATTTAGCCCTGTTATTTACTCATGGCCCTAGTAAGTATCACATCTACTTCTCGTCACTACTTCTTCGAGATTAGACAGGATACTCACTAGGTACATATTTGTTTATATGTACTCATGCTATACTTTTGTACTTAATTGTACAGGTTCTGAGGCAGGTGTATCTGGTTATCAGCCTGGAGCGCGATCTTGAGAGGATACCCTGTACCCAACTCCACGGTGAGATGCTCCCCCTTGGCGATCCTCAGCAGCACTTTGGAGTTGTCTTTTGCTATTGCTGTCCATTTACTTCAGACAGTAGCTCAGTTATTCTATCTTAATTTGTATATTCCACTAGTCTGCTCGTAGACTTGTGACACTAGGTCTTGGCATGTAGTAGATATGATCTTTTAGAACTGTATATATGTTTATTACGTCCGCTTTTGATTATGTTGAATTAAGATGGCTAACTTACATGTTTTCACCTTACAATTTAACCTTAAAATTTTGCACGTTTTGGAACAATTTATTAAAATAGATAATCTCGTTAGTAACACAAGTGTTGGCTTGCCTGACCCCGGCATTGGGCGTCATCACGACCTGAATTTGGATTTGGGTCGTAACATTGAGTGTATACACAAGTGAACTTGAGTGATATCTACATTGAGTGTAAACACTAAGGGAGTGACTTGTGAGGTCCTTATTTTATATTAACCGCTTTTTTGTCTTAAATGTGTCTTTCATAGGTACAAGGAGTTACAAAGAAAATTTGGATGGATTGATTGGTGTTCCGAATGGAATGAGTTCATCTAATGAACTTACTACTAGTATGGAATCTCATGGACACTACTATGATGATTATGGGCAAGTGTTGGAGAAAATTCATAGTAAGTGTTGATGGACATAAGGGCTACACTCTACTAGTAAATGTAAGTGATACTAATTTCATTAGTCCTACTTTGGTAGAAATATGTGAAATTCGTTGTAAAAATAGGTGATGCCTGACTATAAGGAGGGCGTATGGATTGTTAAAGTGGCTTGATTTCTTATTTCCCCATGGAGATTATGAGAATATGTGTGGTGTTACGTCTACCCTTTACATGAATGTCATATAATATTTGGGGATCCTTGGTTTCATAATGAAAAACATGAATATGATAAAAGGATGGGAAGATACTATCTTGAAACGAATGCAAGATGGTACGGATTCATTCTTTTTAGTCAAGAAAGGGAAGCATTGACTAGAAAGCAAGTCAAGAATGAATGTTTGAAGATTGATGAAAAGCAAGATGCTTCTAGCATAGTCAAATTGAAACTTGAAGTCAAGAGTCTTTTCATTGACTCGATGGGAACTAGTAAAGGTTCTTCCTATAAAATGGAAGCCATGAAGCAACAATTATTGAAATAATTGGGAGTTTTGCCCTGTAATATCAAGGAAGCTAGGTCTTCATTAAAACTCGAAGAACATTGGAACTATGTGCTAGGGGATATCTATCCTTTGCCCAAGAAAGATCCAAAGAATAAACATGAGTTGCAAAATGTGACTGGATTGTCACTGGGAGAAAAAGAAAAGAGTGAGAATAAAAATAAGAAGAGTGAGAGGATCAAGAACGGATGAAAGAAAAACAAGAGAGTGTGAGTGAGAGTGTATCTTATTCTAACTCCAACCTTTCTAACTCTTCTTCCTTTAGTTGTTTGGACTCTTTTGTAGGTTCTTTTGAAGGTGAGCACAAAAATGGCTCAACATGGGAAATACTTCAAGGGTTAGAGGAACCAAAGAAAATTGAAACTCCTACTTCAAGTAAGCAAGTGAAGTTCAATTTGGAAGACCAAGGTAAAGATATTTCTCTAATTTCTTATCAAGGTAAAATGGCTAATGCTAACTCTCTAGTTACTTGAAATGTCATTGTTAGTGACATGATTGTGAGCGAAAGTCTAAGTACTTTTGGTATTGATGATTCTTTACTTTGTGTTGACATGCAAAAGGAAAATTGTGACCACACACTAGTTGAATATGATTTGGGACCTAAAATCGTTAGTGAATGTGAACTTGAAAAGCTTCAAAATAGTATTTTTCCATTGGTTGGAAATTATGAAATTGAAGGCGTTTCCTTAAATACTTACCATGAAAATGGGTTTATTTCTTATTTAGCTATAAGTCACACTTTTGTGAGTGCAAATGTAATAGATGGTGAATGCTCTTGGTTAGTGAAAGTGAATTGATGAGATTTATTGATCCATCTTTGAATAATTGTTCTACTTTACAAGATATAAATTGAGAGTTTCTTGTTCCTTTGAAGAGAAAAATTCTAGTGAGGAGTTAACTTGTTCTTTTGAGAAAGAAAGTCCTAATGTTATTCTCAAGAATGAAGAGGTTAATATCTCTACTTTCTCTACTTAAGCTTTGAGGATACGTTTTGGTCAAGCTTTGTAAATGCTTCTAGGATGCAATGCAAGAATGATTAATTTGAAGCTTGAAGTAGTGTGAGTATCTAAACAAAGTGTACCCAATAAGTATCTAGTCTAACCTCGAAAAAGTAGTAACGAGGGATCGATATCAACACTTACTAGTGGTCAATATACATAAAGGGAAAGAATTATAAATAGACATGAAATACAACAGTAATATTGGAATAAGAGGTAATAATATAACCAAATAACAAGTTAAAAGTCCCCAAATATCACATTCAAATCTCAACAAGGGTCAAAAAGTAACGATAACTTCTAGAGTCATGAATAATATATCGAGCATAATCGGACTCCTAGAGACAACACGAACGAGTTATGTCGAGGTCGTACGGTCGTATCCATAACAATCATGTACATACACTACCGAGGTCATACGGCCCGATCCATGGATGCATCAAATTATATATAATTTTGCAAAGGCGTTCGGCCAATTCACCGGAAAATGGAAAACTCTTCGCACTACAAATTAAGTGTTTACAACTCCAAGATAAGCCCATAAAAGAATATACATTTCCATATTAATTAAACGTTCAGCCAAATCTCTAAGTAATGAAGCTCGGTCTAACATAACCTTTAACCAAATTTTACTTATTAATACAAGCAATTAAACTAGAAGTTGAGTTCAAATAGTGCAAGTATTGCATAATAAAGTCCTATGTTTATGCGGACATAACATGAATGGTTTACCAACGCACGGACTCTCGTCACTTCTCGCATATGTGGCACCCACAATTAGTAGGAAATAATAATTTAAATATTTATGAGGTTTATTTCCCTCTTACAGGGTTAGGCAGGAGTCCTACCATGTTTTCAAGTCCACTTCCATGTCTACAAATCACACTAAGCCTCAAGTAGGTACCGAGCAATCCAAAACTAGCCAAAGGTTATTGTAACGACCTGGCCGGTCGTTACATGAGATTTGCCCCATTTTTCCTATTTCTTCTTTATCATATGTTGTTTAGCTCAATTATGTTGTGTTGGGTTGGTTGGTTCGGGTTCGGAGTGGTCGTGGTGAGGAATGAGACACTTAGTCTCTTAAGTTGGTTTTATAGTTGGAAAAGTCAACTGAAAGTTGACTATTGGGTAAACAGCCTCAGAATGTGAATTTTATGGCTCAGATATCTTCGTTAGGTGATTTGGGACTTAGGAGTATGTTCGTAATGTTGTTCGAAGGTCTAGAGTAGAATTAGGCTTGAATTGGCGAAATTGGATTTTTGGCGATTTCTGGTCTGCAATGGCAAATTAGCTATTGGGGTCGGAATGGAATTCCGGAAGTTGGAACAGGTCCTAAGAGTCATTTCAGATGTGTGTGAAAATTTCCAGGTCATTCGGACGTGGTTTGGTTGGTTTCGGCATCGTTGGCGAACTTCGAAAGTTTAGGAATCCTTAGGCTTGAATTATGGGTTGATTTGGTGTTTTGATGTTATTTTGAGTGTTTCGAGGGTTTGACTAAGTTTGGGTGATGTTATATGAGTTATTTGTATTTTTGGTTGGGGCCCCTAGGGGCTCAGGATGATTTCGGAAGGCCGTCGAGGAGTTTTCGAGGTTGGAAACGTTGTTGGTGTTTGATGTTTTGTGATTCCGCAGGTCCGGATGGGTGGCCGCAGGTGCGGTCACCGCAGATGCGATAAGGTCGTCGCAGGTGTGGAATCTGGGCTAGTTGAGGTTCATCGCAGATGCGGCTTTTTGGGCGCATGTGCGAAAAATGAGGAGTTAATGAGAAACCGCAGGTGCAGACTTGGGACCCCAGGTGCGGGTCCGCAGGTGCAAGGAAAAAGGTCACATATGCGGCAATCGCTGGGCAGAACCTATAAATAGATGCCTCACAAAATTTGGACATTTTTCCACCATTTGTGTTCGGGTTTGGAGCTTTTTGGGAGGAATTGAAGAGGGATTCGTGGGATAAAACCTTGAGGTAATGATTTCGAACTCAATACTCGATTATATGATGATTTCTACCTGATTAGACATGAAATTTATGAGGATTAAGGGCTAAAATTAGGGAATAAAGGCTTGAAGTTTTAGACTTTAATTTGAGGGTTTGAGGGATCATTTGTTGTCGGATTTTGATGTATTTGGTATGTATGAACTCGTGAGAGTGTAAGGATTTTGGTTTCGCGGTTTTTATCGGATTTCGAGACGTGGGCTCGGGTTTGGTCAATTTCGAGAATTTTGATGTAAATTGATTATTTTTGCGAGGGTTTTATTCCTTCCTCATATACTGGCTTTTGTTAGATCAGAGGCGATTGGAGGCCGAGTCTAGAGGAAAAAGCATTAAGGACTAGGATTTTTCCCGATTTGAGGTAAGTAACGCTTCCAAACTTGATTCTGACGGTTCCAACTCCCGAACTATATGCTATATGATTATAATTAAGGTAACGCACATGGCAAATGACGGGCGTGCGGGCGTGCACTGTGATATTTGTGACCTGGTTCATCCTATGGCATCATTTAGTAGTTCTTTATGGATTGATATTCGTGCTTCTATCAGTGTGGTTAATGTGAACATGCTAGAAATCATGCTAAGTACTATGTTATGGCTTCACGCCGATAGTGTTGAGACCCGAGTGGTCATTTATTGTTTTCATCTCATGTTTTTCATTGATGTTATATACCCAGTCATGTCATAGCATATCATATCATGTCTCAGTCTCGGTAATTGTTGATTTTGCACATTTTATCATTGACTCGGGCTAGTTCATGCATTTGTGAGTCCATGTGAGCGAGACTAGAGAGTGATGATTGAGTGAGGCCGAGAGCCTGATATTGAGAGAAAGATATGGGATCGGGATGCACGCCGCAGCATGTTATATTTATTACGCCTGGATCTGGCTTATGATAGCGCTTTGGATGTAGGAGTCTCTACGGAGTCTGTAACACCCCAAGTGAGCGCAGTGATGATATTGAGGGATGGATCTTCCCTGGACATGGATCTTGTCTGAGTGTTTGTATTCCGAAGATGGATCTTCTCCGTGGGGCTGTATTGGCCTTCCTCATTACTGAGTGACTACTGTCACACGTGCGTATATATATTACAGGATGGATCTTCCTTGGGCCATGAGAGCCATATACAGTACTGAGTGGACTTGCATGTGAGAGTGGGAGTACTATGTGCATCTTCATACGGTAAATATATTGGTATGTAGAGTATACTGAGTTATACATGGTTTATTGTTCGAACCTGAACTTAACTCGTTATTTTTATCTGTTAGATAACTGTGAACATGCCTAAATCTCTGCACACTGTTTCTTATTATATCTACTGAGGTTTAGTTCGTCACTACCTCTCAGCCCATAGTTTGGGTCCGTTACTTCTGAGTTGGTATACTCACGTTATCCCTTGCACCTTGTGTGCAGATTCAGGTACATAGGGACCCGGTAGGGGTTGCTGATTTGCTGATAGAGTTTCATTTGGAGTCTTCGAGGTAGCAGCTGGCGATTGCAGCCTCGTTTTCTCCTTATTTATCTCCCATGTCGTACCTTATTATTTCAAACAGTACTATGTCAGTTTTGTATCTTGATATTGTGGTTATAGTAGCTCATGATTCGGTGACACCAGTGTTGGAATTTACTTTATTTGTGTCTTACTGATTTTCAACATTTAATTGTTTTATAAAAACGAGACTTTTGTTGCAAATATAGTGATCTTTCTGAAAGAAACTTTAAATTAAATGAGATGTGTGGCTTTCCTGATTTCACGACAGGCGCCATCACGACTGGGCATTTTGGGGTCGTGACAGTTGTACAAACTAATAAATGTTTGCTAAAAACTCATAATTTATATATTAGAGTAATTACCCAACCCAATTTGAAAGGTTCCTAAAATTCACCCCCAGGCCCGTAATTCAGAAAGTTTTGTAAATAATTATTACTCATAACCTCGCGAACACAAATATATAATTTTTACACAATTCCATAGTCATTTTCATGGTCTAATCCCATTTTTATCAAAACCTAAATTTTTCAACAAACTCCTAAATTTTTCATAATTTAAATGTTAAAATCTACCCATAATCTATATATTAAACTCACTATTTGCAGGAATTACTTACCTTATGATGTTAGATGAAAACCCCCTCCACGAGCTCCAAAATCAGCCAAGAAAAATGAAAATGAGAGAAAATGGCCTAAGTCCCATTTTTTAATTAACACATTGCCCAGTGAATCGTCCTTCACGATCGCGAAGGAAAAGCGGCCAAGGCACTGAAAAACTGATCGAACATCTCAAATGTGATACATGTCTCGCAAACGCGAAGGCTTGCCTGGCCTGCCCTACGCGAACCCAAGGGTCTCTTTGTGATGCGAAGACCAACAACCTGCTCCTCCCCAGCTTGTCTTACGCTACGCGAATGCGGACCATCTCACACGATCGCAAAGAAGGACACTGGAACAACCAATAGCAGAATTTTGGACTTAACTCGGGGTGGTCCAAAACTCACCCGTGCGCCAGAACCCTGTCCAACTGCATCAAAAAGTCCGTAAACATAATACGGGACCGCTCGAATCCCCTGAATACGTAAAACAACATTGAAACTAAGAATCGCACCCCAAACTTGATCAACTTATGAACTTCAAACTTCTTCAAATAAATTTGAACGCGTCGAATCATACTTAGACCACTCGGAATGACGCCAAATTTTGCTTACAAGTCATAAACCATCATACAGACCTATTCCCATGCACGAAATCTCAAACGGGCCTCGATAATACCAAAGCCCACTTCAAACCAAAATTAAAGAACTAGAAAACCTTCAATGTGCCAACTTTCAGCATTAAGAGCTGACACGCTCCTGGATCACCCGAAACCCGATCCAAACATAAGCCCAAGTCCAAAATCATCATACGAAACTGTTGGAACCATCAAATCCCGGTTCTAAGGTCATTTATTCAATATATTGACTCAAGTCAAACTTGGCCATCTCAGGCCACTGTTAAGGAACTAAGTGTTTCGATTTCAACCTGACTCGTTCCAAATCCAAACCAACCATCCTCGCAAGTCATAAAATAGTAAAAGCACATACGAAGATTCTTAATTGGGGGAATAGGGCTCTAGAAAGTAAAATGATAGGTCGGGTCGTTACAATATTTTAGAGGAGTCTTTGTGCCTATTCAGAAGAATTTGGTCAAAAGAATGCATGTGCACTTTCTTGTTTTATCATTACCATACATATATTTGTCTCTTGATGAGTATCCTTTTCCATGTTTTTCAAGGTTCGAATTCGAAGACGAATTCTTTTCAAGAAGGGGAGGATGATACGACCCAAGATAGCCAACATGGGCTTTGGATGTCAATTGATAGCTACTTTTGCAATTGGAGGCTATGTGTGTAATTTTCCATCAATTGAAGGCTACATGTAATTGGAGGCTATACTTGTGTAAGTGACACACTTATTTTCTTAGAATTAACTTAGGGGTATTTGGGTCATTTACAATCAAATACCCAATTGTAACGACCTGGTCTGTCGTTACGTGGAACCTGCATTATAAATTTTGTTATTGACTTGTTATAGATTGATTATACTGTATTTGATGTATTAGAGTTGATAGGCTTGAAATCAAATGGTTGTAGTGAGAGTTCAGTCAATTAGCCTTTAAAAATAGCCTTAAGATGAGAAAAGTCAACTGAGAGTTGACTTATTGGTAAACGACCTCGAAATGCAAATTTTATGGTTCGGATAGCTTCGTTAGGTGATTTGGGACTTAGGAGTGTGTTCAGAATAATTTTGTGATGTCCGGTGTAGAATTAGGCTTGAATTGGCGAAAGTTAGTTTTTGGTGATTTTTGGTCGGCAGTGAAAAATAGTCTATCGGGTTCGGAATGGAATTCTGACAGCTGGAACAGGTTCATAATGTCATTTTGGATGTGTCTGCAACATTTTAGGTCAATCGGAGTTGTTTTGGATAGTTTCGGCATCTTTGGTGGATTTTAGAAATTTCAAAGTTCTTAGGCTTGAATCCGATGTAAATTTGGTGTTTTGATGTTAGTTTTGGTGTTTTGAGAGTGAAACTAAGTTTGAATGATCATATGTGATGTGTTGGTATAGTTGGTTGGGGTCCCAAGGAGCTCGGGTGAGTTTTGGATAGGTTTGGGCTGCGTTGTGCTCGTTTTTCTTATGCTTCGGCGTCGTTTCTTCAAGCATAAATGATATCATATTGAACAAAATGAGCTCCGATTACTATTTGAAAGAAGAATTAGATCCGTATCGTAATTACGGACCCGTAGCAAAAAGAATCGTCGAATTTGGACATCGTATGAGGATTTTATAGCTATTTTACCAAGGTTGCCCAAATCTTTATAGTTAATGACGCAATTGCCCCTGACGGCGTATTAAAAACCTGCACTATTTGCAAATCTTAAAACCTACATATCTCCTTCATTATAAGGTCAAATTGAGTGATTCAAATACCTAAATTGATTAGAATTTCACAAGGAATCCATTGGGAGCAGTAAAACGCGTGAACAGTATATATATAACGAGTTGTTCGAGTTTTCTTCCAATTTTTTACCGGGGAGAAGCTTTTTGGGCGATTTTTGAAGGAGAAAATCAGTGGGTATCACATAGGTAAGCAATTTGATTATTAAAACTCGTTTATAGGTGATTATAAACCATAACCCCAGCCTTTAATTCATGAAAAACAGTAGAAAAGAAGGATTTTGGGGCATGAGATTATGAGACCTTCAAGGGTCGATTTGAGGGGTCAAACGGACTCCGATTTCGGTGTTCTTTATATGTATGGACTCGTGGGAAGATGAAGAACACATTTCAGTAAAACTTTCTGAGTTTCGGGATGCGGGCCTGGGTGTCGGGTTTTGACCGATTTCGGATTTTTTAGTTAAATTCGATATTTTTCAATTGGAATTTATTCCTTAAGCATATGTTGATGATAAAAATCTGAACTTGGTATATTTGGAGCCTTCAGAGGTTGATTCGAGAGGCAAGCGTGTTGCGGAATAATTCCGGGCTAGTTTTGAGGTAAGTAATGTCTTGAAATCCTGTCCTGAGGGTATGAAACCCCGGACTATGCACCCTTTTACGGGTTTTGAACTGGAAAGATTGAAACTTTGGAAATATCTCCGTATTTAGGCGAACATTGAGTTGCTAAACCGATTTTTAAGCTTATGCTTAATTAGTATTTATATATTATGATATGTTTTGGGCTGTAAGCCGTGTTTTGGGCCTAGTGCCGATCTGTTTACCCCTTGGGGGACTGTGTTACTGTGTTTGCTCACTTGATATGTTGTGAATTACACTCAGTCATTTCCTGATAAATGGTTTTGACACTCAGAGTATTTTGATACTATTTATTGGAAAAAATGAAACACTGTTTTGGGTCAAGAACCCGGTTTGTTTATGGCCTAAGGGCTAATTGAAAGTGTCTGAATGAGTGATGTGAGGAGGCTTCCAGGCCTTATGAGTGATGTGAGGAGGCTTCCAGGCCTTATGAGTGATGTGAGGAGGCTTCCAGGCCTTATGAGAGAGGTGGGGAGGCTTCCAGGCCTTATGAGTGATCTGAGGAGGCTTCCAGGCCTTATGAGAGAGGTGAGGAGGCTTCCAGGCCTTATGAGTGATGTGAGGAGGCTTCCAGGCCTCATGAGAGAGATGAGAAGGCTTCCAGGCCTTATGTTATTATTGCGCTTGGGCTGTAAGAGTCCCTCCGGAGTCTGTAACACACCCCCAGTGAGCGCCGGTACCGATTGAGTGATGATGTTTGCCCGCGGGGCTGATACTGAGTGATGATTGATACTGAGTGATGAGGGAATGCCTGAGGGCATCTGTTATGAGAAATGATTTTGGCCCGAGGGGCACTTTTATGATTATTTTTTCTATGTTTTCAAGCTATGATTTACTTCATTTTCAAACTGGTTTTACTGAGGATTTCACTGAGATATACTGATATTGTACTTGTTTTTCAAAGGAGTTTGGAACTGGTTTTTGAACCTATGAAATTGCTGAATACTACTTGGTGACTTGGTGTTTTACTGGCTTTTGTGAAATGGTGTATCTGTTTGTGTGCTTTATATTTCTCAGATTGTGATTTCTTTTCATTACTACTGAGTTGGCGTACTCATAAAGACTCCCTGTGCCTCTGTGCACAGATCCAGGTACCAGCTCTCAGCAGTAGCTGACGCAGGTTCGATAGCAGAAGTTCACGGGATTTCGAGGTAGCTGTCCAGCGTCCACAGCTTCTCCATTTTCCTTCCTTGTTTAGCTTTAGCATTTGATTCAGAGATATACATTATAGTATTAGCAGAGTTAAATTTATTTATTCGTAGATGCTCATGACTATTGACTCTGGTTCTTGGGAGGTGGTTTAGAATATTATGGGGACGCTAAGACTTATTTATATTATTTATGCTATGATTGCTTGCTGATTATCTAATTGTGAAATGTTATGATTGAACAAAAGCGTAGTAAAGTGACAGTCGGCTAGCCTAGTTCCACGATAGGCGCGATCACGGCATGTTAAGATTTGGGGTCGTGACACCAATCTAGTATAGATAGCCCTTAAGGCTTTCATTTTAGGGACTAATTTTGATGAATGATGAGTTCTCTTTTGGGAGGTATAACGATGGATTGCCATTGTTGATGAGAACTTTTTCAAGGTGTGTTTTTCAAGTGAAATCACATTTTCACTTAAAGGTGTTCCAGATTCTCTTTGTTATGTAATTGTTGGGTGATTGATCTTTATCAACTCTTTTGCAATTACTATTTTATTGGGTCTATTCTCAAATTCTATCCTTTTATCTTTAATTTTTTGTCTTCCGCATTTAGATTCGTATCACATCTCAACGTTTGGCGATCTATTAGATTTGTGTTCAAACTCTGACACTCAAGTTGTTTTGCTAAACTTATTTAAACGGAATGAAAACTTAAGTAGTAGCGTCGAATGATCCTATTTGTGCTAGTCACACGTAAAGGTGTTACCGCCCAATCGTGAATTATCTTATTTTAAATAATCAATTTGCAATATTTAAACATCTTCATGTTGGAAAAATGACTATTCATCACGTTGCTTATCCTTGCATATCAAGTATGTTTGTATTTTTGTAAACATACTTATATAGAACGATCTCGAATGGAGTAGTTTCTTTTTTTATTTTTCAAAGTGTGAGCTGCCAAAAAGTAAATTGCAATTTTTCATTGTATGTAAATGTAGTATATATATCAGAATCATGCAGTAATCAAGACAAGTGACCCCTGAATTTAATGACAAGTTTAATTGACGTGCCAAAAATTTGAGTTGTTTTAGGTTAAATGTCTCTGAAAGTAGAGATAGAAATTAACTCTTCCTACTATACTTTCACAACTTGTATTTTATCCTTTCTCGTTTACATTGTGGTATCTAAATATTTCCATATTTCTTTTATTTATGCATGTTTCAACCGTTAGAAACTCATAATTTACTATTTTTGAGAGTTTTAAGCATGGGTAATATTTGATAATCAAGTTATTTACATAAGATACTTACATGTCATTTCTATGATAACCATTAATCAGTAACTAAAATACCATGAGATTTACGTTGATATAACAATTTAATTACACTGAAATATGAAACATTTGCTCTGTCAAAATATCTTTCTGGAAAAATGAATCAACTGATTCAAAGCATGGTCTTCAATAATTTATTATTAGAGAAAATTGAAACGTCTCACAATTGGCATCCCACGTGGAGGATAACGTAACAATGTATACTTGGCAATCTTTATACCATATTAATTATTATATCATTTTTTGGTCAAATAACTTGATGTGTTCCTACATTATATTACTCATTATTATATTGTTGTTTGGTTAAACAAACTGTTTTCTTTCTTTCAGGTCGTAGCTGAGGACCAATAAATTGTTGTTTGGTTAAAATAATTTCTTCTTTCTTTCAGGTCGTAGCTGAGGACCACTGTTTATGAAAAAACTGCTCCGTACTAGATTAATATGATATTACTGAGAAAAAATATTAATTTTTCACGCGCTTTCATCTTTCAGACCTTTATTCCCCCTAACTAATGTCAGATTTAATGTATATTTACTGATAAATAAATAAATTTTACACAATTGATGAAATAATATTTCATAAAAGATTATTTATTTTATTATCATGAATACTATCTCTTAAGCGATTTGATAATGTGATTTTTTTTTATAAAGCTTAAAACCATATCTGTCATTGCATTACCTAAGTCCTTTCTCTTTCTTTTTCCATTTTTTGTTGCCTTGATTTCTTGAAAGACAAATTCCATTTTTTTCTCTCAACAATAGGGTAAATATTGTTTTAATTGATTTCTTTATTATATCGTCAAAACATGGAAGAGGAAGCTAAAGTGGACAACAGGCCATAAGATCACAAGATTAAAACTGATGATGAAGCTGAGTGATCCGGTGGACTAACAAGATAATTATTTTTATATTAAACCAAATGTACAAAGTTGATTCAGAGTAGGTACTAATTACTACAGTAGTGTCAAAGTATATTCCTTTTTATTATTTAAGATGCGAAAGAAATACTCTTACAATTGTTTTTTTTTTGGGTATTATATGGTAGACGCAATTATCAAGAAAATAAACATTCAATGTTGAATACGGCAGTCTGGTGTCCCTCAAAAATGTTTTGGTGTGGACATAAAAGAATCCGCAAGACAAAGTTTACATATTTGAATATTTATGCAACTAAACTAGTAAATGAACATAACCACATTTCATCAATCATTCAAAATTTATCTCCACTATAGATTTGTATATACCACATATTTTATGTGACTAAGTTTAATTAGGCACAAATAATTTTTTTTTTAATTTCATAGTGTTACTAAAAGTGTGTGTAACAAATCTAAAGTGTTACATATGGTCTTTACATATGTCATGTTATTCTTATGTGGAAACGATATTAAGGATAATATTAGAATGTTGAAACTAGAAAAATTTATAGATCAGTGCGACATTTTCTTAAAAGACTACGAGTTTATTTGGCCAAGCTTCTAGGAGGCCCAAAGTATTTTTTTTTTTTTTTTTTTTTTTGTTGTCAAAAAGGTATTTTTTGAAAAAATTGAGGAATTTGGCCAAGTTGAAAAAACACTTTTGAGCAGCGGTAGAAATTTTTTTTCTGCTTTTTGGGAGAAGCTACAAATTCTAACTTCTTCCAAGAAGGAGAATCAAAAACTAAAAATTAATTTATTCAAGGCAAAAATAACCTTACAATAAATTTATATTTTTCAAATTATTCCTTATTACCGTATATTTCTTCTCTTTTTTATTTCAATCGTATTCTTATTCTCTCTCATATTCCCAAGAGTAGATTTTTAATTTATATTGAATAATATATTTTAATATATTTAAATTATCACGTAGTAAATAGTAATTAAGACCAGATACACAATGTTATTACTTTGGAACAACTATATTTTATATTGATTAAAAAATTTAATTTATATTTTATATTTTAATTAATCCTTCTATAAGAAATATTGAACATCATTTTTTATTTTTAAAATAATACTACTAGCAAACTAAACCTACTGTCATTTTTTGTATTTGATATTTAAAAGTACTTTTTAAAAAGATTGGCCAAACACAATGAGCTTACAATAAGCACTATTCAAATAAATTGGCCAAAACACATATTTTGGAAAAATACTTTTTTAAAAAGTACTTTTAATAAAAATACTTTTTAAAATAGGCAGAACGGCCTAAATGGCACTTATACTTGTCCCACTTTGTCATGCTGGTCCCCAAACTTAACAATTTGTCAATTGAACACTTACACTCCTTCAAATCGTGTATAATAGACGCTTATGAAACAAGGCCGCCAGCGCGTGTAATACAATCTCCTACACGTAGGACGCTACGTCAAGACAATTAAACCACGTAGGCCCAGGTCATTTATTATGGCCACATAGGAAAGCAAAACAGGAAATGATTATTATCCCTCCCAAACCCAAATTTTTCCCTCATTTTACACTTACCCACTTAGTTAGGGCTTAGAAAGTATGAACCACTCTGTCTCTCCTCTCTTCTCCGTCATCGTTGCCAGAATTTTTATGTTCAACGCCCACTTAAATCTTGTTTGCTTATGCTTTTGTCATAAACAAGGGCTGTTTTTTTTTTGTTTGTCGAAAATGAAGGAAATCAATGACGGAACAGAGATTGAAAATGGAAGAAAATCAATGGCGGAACAGAGACTGAAAATGGAGGAAAATCAATGGCGGAACAAGGGCTGTTGGTTTTCACCTCCGAATTTCAAAATTTAACGAAAAAGAGCCGCTAGGTTTGCACTTAAGAAAATAACCTTCCAATTGACGCTCAGATCTATAATATTGAAGACAAGGCAAGAGATTGGAGACACCACCATGGCCGCAAACACCGGTTGCAAGTCGTGGCTTCCGGGTCGCCCCGCCAAGTTACGGCTCCGATTGTTTCCTTGCCCTAATCAATTTGCTCAGAGACAAAAAAAAAATTATCATCACAACCTTAGATTTTCGCAACCTCGATAACAATTCTATCTGTATTTGAAATCAATCTTATTTGAGAACAACTGATTGGGATGTAATCAAGCTGAGATTGTAAATATTTACTTGGAAGAAGAAGAAGAACGTACAGCGGGAACAAAAAGGGAGGGGGGAGGGGGCATATCTCTTTTACTTTTTTTTTATACTTATTTTAGTGATTTTTTTCTTCTTATTTTAATTATTTTTGGTTCGAAATGTTCATATTCACGCTCATTATTCGTGTGAATTACACTCACTTTGTCCAGCTCAACCAATGTCACATGTGCTTGGTCAACGGTCAGAGAGGTTTAAATAGCGGCGGTTCCAAGATTTCAAAGTCATGGGTGCTCGCCGATAAAAATATCAGAAGAAGATGAAAAATAAATTTAATGATGGGTGCTCACTCAATACTTATTTATATTTTATGATAATTACCTATGTAAATCTATTAAGTTTGGCCAAAGACAATGGATGCATAAGCACCCATAAGACTCCTTGTGGATCCGCCACTAAATTTAAATAATAGACTTTAATCAAATTAAAGTATGCATGAAAACAAATAAAGTAAAAAACCGGCATGACAAAGTGAGACAGGTGCCACTTATGTCATTCTGCCTGCAATTTTTGGGCTCTGAAAAGGTAGGACACATAAAAATGGCAATCGGAAGCTTAATTTTCTTTTTGTACAATACTAACTAAAAGAGAGAGTGTAAAAAGATTTTACTATTTTTATGCATAAATTTTTGTTTTCGAGAAGACAATTAAAATATAGTATTAGTAATTTCTAACAAGATTCATACACGTAATTTACTAAAAATAAACAAATAGAATCTAAAGGAAAAGTGTTAATATGACAGCTAATAAAGTATTACTATTACCCCATCTTAATATTTCATAACTATAAATCATCTATTATTGTTATCATGATAATCAACCAGCAGCAGTGGTCGTTGTCATTTTCACTATCTTCTGAATCAATCCAGAAAAAAGTAAGAACCATTCAACACTTCCTTCATGATTCAACCATATGAAAAAGCATACGAACTATACCTTGTTAACTTAAGTAGTTGAAAAGTCACCTTTACTCCTTTCTTATATATATTCAAAACTTTTTTTCTAAAAGGATGAGCGACGCCCAATATTTGGAAGAAGAAAGAGAAATGACGTTGAAACTTCTACAGCAGTTTACAAAATGGGTTTCGGATCTTCATTGGAAGATGTTACTCTTAATACTCCTACCTATGTTTCTCGTTGTTTATATATCTTTCTCTTCAAATATTTCACCATTTATGAACAGTGGCACTATTTCTGTTGGTAATTCTGGGTCGTTATTTCCGGCGAGTTTTACGAAGGACGAGTTGGATCGGTCGAGAATCGCTGTGTGTTTAGTGGGTGGGGCTCGTAGGTTTGAACTCACTGGGCCTTCTATTATCCAGAACATTCTCAAAGTTTATCCGAATTCTGATCTTTTTCTCCATAGTCCTTTGGATTCTAAGGCCTATAAGCTCTCCTTGTTAAAGGTTGCTCCTAGAATTGCCGCCGTTAGAATTTTCCGGCCACAGCCCATACCGGAAACTGAGTCACAAGTCCGAGTTCTCACTGCTCAAAACTCACCTAATGGCATACAGGTATATTATCTTTCATTTGTTTTTTTTTTTTATTTGGTTTTGGAAAATAATTATAAATAATTTAGCTTTTGATGAACACAATTATTTTTGGAGAAAAGGGTTTGTTGGTTAGGATAGTAACAAAGAGATATTAGTGGCGCACTCGTTGCACCCGACGCAATTCTAGAAGGCTTATTTAGTGGAGGTTGGGAGGTGGTTTTAGGTGGCGGCGCATCTTAGTTACTTCCTCTTGCCCAAAATATGTGATTTTTTGAATTTTTTTTTGTGGTTCAAAATAAGTTATTTTTTCGTATTTTAAGAATAAATTAATTTTTTTTTTCTACATTACCCTTGAAGTAAATAATGTTAAGAGTATTTATGTGGGATAATAAATGTTAATATACTCAATTTTATTACTAATTAATACTAAAAGATGAATTTCTTAATCTGCATATAAAAATAGACAAAAAATTACTTATTTTGAACGGGAGGGAGTAGTAATGAACATTTTTTTGGTAAATCCCAAAGCAAAAGCAACTTTCTAGAAAGACAAATTTTCTGGTTATTTTAGCGGAACTAATCTAAGATTAGCTTAATGTATCTCTATGACTTTGTGTGACCTTCCATTTAAAGTTGCGGTGAATGAAGTGGGTAAAAACGTTAGAGATTAGAATTCAAATTTCGGCAAAGTTGAATTTTTCATCTACTGAAATTTGCGTATAGAGTTATCTAAGTAGTGCGTTAGTGGATTATGTTGCTTAAATTCATTAAAAATATTGATTAATGCGTGTCGGATTCTTTATAAGTTGTGCATTTTTGGAGAGTTCGATAATATTTTTGAAGAGTGCAAAAGGCATAGCTGGTGGAGGTAGCTAACCTTACCCAGGCACTACTGTTATTAAGAAAATATCTCTTAAGACATTTCAGACCAGGGTCTCCGGTTAGTTGATGATTAACGCATTTTTATGAATTTGAATATCAACAGTTATATGTAAAATATAAGTCAAGCCTTTTATTTTTAAAAATGGTTGACAGTCTTTTCTGTTTTAAAAATGCTTGAATTTTTTTTTTCGTACGGGAAAAAGTTAGGTTGAGAATATTAGTATTGTTTGATTTTAGCTGAAAGGTTAAAAGATTCTAGAATTAGGTTGAAGATAAATGCATAAATTATGGTATAATGCCAGCGTGTAACTTTTTAAAATAATATTGTTTTGTCAATCTGTGGAGGAAGCAATGGGGTATTAGTTGTAACATTTGGTTTGGTTAAATCTGGCTCAGTTATGCCGTGACCAAATCACTTCTCCTGTAAATTAAATAGAGGAAAACGACGAAAGCGTAGTACAAATTTACAATAGGCGGGTCTCGATTAGGTAAAGGTGGCACTTTCAGCTAAAGAATTTTTTTGGGCTCATCTTTTCAGCTTCATCCAACTAGGCGATGTTTAACCTACACCACTTGACCGAGGAAAACGAGACATAAGGACGGGGGAGAAATTCAAAAATAGTCAGATTTATAAGTGTTAATTGAAAAATGGTCACATTTTCAAAAGTAATCGAACTTTAGTCACTTTTCATGTAAAGATAAATCTAAACGAAAATACTGTTTGAAATCTGGAAAATATTCTAGCATAATATACTTGAGTTCCAGTATAATATACCAGTCGGCATAATATGCTGGAAGTTCGTACACAGGTGGTCCAATCTCCAGTATATTATGTTGGAACTTTCCGCGTGTTGCAGTTCCAGTATAATATGCTGGAAATTCATTCACAAGTGCACCAATCTTCATTGGACCAGTTTTGTGTTGCAGCAAAATAGTGACTATTTTTCAATAACTTTGCAAAGGCTGGCTATTTTTTAGTTAACAATCCGAAAACTGGCTAGCCCGTGCTATTTCACGATAAGTGAACTATAAAGTTTTAGTTTTTTTTTTTTTTGAAAAAACTTGTAAAGTGAAGTGACGAACTTACGCAGAAGAAAGACCCACTTGTTTCTTAATTCAAAGTCAAAATGTAAAACTTTAGTATGATTTTTTCGACAAATGGTGCTTCTGACTTTTGAGGTAATTCACAAGTTAAGTTACTAAAAGTTATAAGCAATTTGCACGATAAGCAAAAGGAGGGAACGAGATTTCTGGGGAGAATAAATGCAATTTGTCAATGTGCTTCTTCCCTTGTATTATGCAATCCGCCAAAAGAGAGAGCGAGGGAGGGAAGGGTTTTGTCTGTAGCATTATTATATCCCAAAGCTCTCACGCGCGAGTGTTACTCTTACGCTAAACAATTGTTATCAACTTGTCCATACTAAGCCATGCCCATGGATTATGGCTATGAGGGAATAATACTTACCAAGTGGGCGTTTGGACATAAGAATTGTAAAGTTAAATAGTATTTGAAAATTAGAGTTATATTTGGACATGAATATAATTTGGGTTATTTTTGAAGTTTTTGTGAGCTATTTAAGTGGCAATTTTGGAAAACAGATTTTTGGAGTTTTTCAAATTTTCGAAAAATTCTTAAATTCATCTTCAAGTGAAAATTGAAAATTTTATGGAGAAATACTGATTTCGAAAAAGAGTGAAAATTTATCGAAAAAAGGTGAAAATTTTCTTATGTCCCAACGGGCTCTTAGTCAAACGATTTTACCGTAAGAGTTGCAAATTAAAGTGAAAAGACACTAAATATTTGATCATGATTAACTGAAAAGTTATATAAAAGATACATCTTTTGTGTTAATTTAGTTTGGTGTAAATATCGAGTGCAATTCTTTCTTCATGGTGATTAGCTATGCTCCCTTTCCGATTTCCCCTCTCTCTTTGTCCTATGTAAATGAAGCCAACAGGTTATCAATTGCAGGGGTTGCTGCAATATTTCAACCTGGTAGAAGGTTGTTTGACGATGATCCAAGCCTATCAAAAGCAGAACAACTTCACTTATGACTGGATAGTCCGTACAAGAGTTGATGGCTACTGGTCAGCAAAACTAACCCCCGACAACTTCATTCCCGGTCACTACCTTGTCCCTCCAGGTTCCTCCTACGGCGGCTTAAACGATCGGTTTGGTGTTGGCGACTACAATACATCAGTAGTTGCTCTGTCGAGGCTCTCCATGATTTCCCAACTCGATTCAGCAGGATATCGTCTCCTCAACTCAGAAACTGCCTTCAGAGCCCAACTTACCACTCAACATGTTCCCTACCAAACTATGCGCCTACCTTTTTGCGTTGTGACGGATCGTCAATACGAATTTCCACCCTCCCATTATGGTGTTCCGGTTGCAGCGCTTTCTAGTCGAGGCCCTTTAAGCGGGGCCAAGTGCCGGCCTTGCAAGCCTGCATGCACGGGTTCGTGCATTGAGCAAGTCATGAATGGACTAGATAAAGGATGGAGTTGGACGGATTGGGCTAATAACTCGCTCGAGCTCTGTGATGCTCATACTGAATGGGAGAGCGGGTGGGAGAAAATATTTGATGGAGTGGCTGGTAAAAAACTTGCTGCAGCTAGAAGCCGAATTGAAGGTTTGGAATTGGATCAGTGTGTGAACGATTTTGCTGAGATGAAGAACAAGACAGCTCAATGGGAGGCTCCACCAGGGTCTGAAATTTGTAGCTTAGGTTTATCAGACTCTTCCTGAAATTAAACCACACGATATTCTACACGGATAATGTAAAGTTTCTTAACCACCTTGGGAGTTTTATATATTGTTTGATTTCTTGAAAAAATCATTGTACACATAGCAGGATTTTGAACAACGTTTAACTGATAGTAGTATTAGTTCTATAGAGAAATGAATACAGAACAGGGAAAAAGCAGCATCTTTATTTCGTTACTATATTTCTGTTCTTTTAATAGGTGTGGCACATTTGTACATATACTCTATCCATTAATAATACAGTTACAATGTTATGAAAGTAAATCCAGCCCAACACCCGGTACTAGTTTGCGTTGTTTTTTTTAAAACTCGGAATCCACTAGCTCCACTAATTGACATTATGATACTTGTTTACATCAATCGACGAAGATGACATACTTATTTCCATAAACTCTTGAATGAAGAGGGGATAGGAACTGTAACGACTCGGTCCGTCGTTACGTAGTATACGCATCTATTCCTTTATTTCTGTCTTGTAGTAGCTCGGTAAGATTGTTCATGAAGTGTTGGGGTTGGTTGGTTCGGGTTCGGAGCGAAAATACAGTGGATTGAGACACTTAGTCTCTAACTAGAGCTTTAGAGTTGGAAAAGTCAACCCGAAGTTGACTTATTGGTAAACGACCTCGGAATGCGGATTTTATGGTTCGGATAGCTTTGTTAGGTGATTTGGGACTTAGGAGTGTGTTCAGAATATTTTTAGGACGCACGGTGTAGATTTAGGCTTGAATTGGCGAAGTTAGTATTTTAGCGAATTCCGGTTGATAGGCGAGATTTTGATCCGAGGGTCGGAATGGGATTCCGAGAGTTGCTGTAGCTTCATTAGGTCATTTTGGACTTGCCCGCAAAATTTCAGATCATTCGGAGATGATTTGGTTGGGTTTTTGATCAAATGTGTGTTTCGGAAGTTTTTGGGAATCATAGGCTTGAATTGGATGAGAATTTATGGTTTTGATGTTGTTTTTGGTGTTTTAATGGCTCGACTAAGTTTGAATAACCATGTTTGATATGTTGGTATGTTTGGTTGGGGTCCCGAGGGGCTCGGGTTTGATTTCGGACGTTAAACGGAGAAATTGGGACTTGAAATGCAGCTGAAGCTGCTACTGCTGGTGTGATCGCACATGCGATGCTTGGGCCGCAGGTGCGGACATCGCAGGCGCGAGAGTGAAGGCGCAGGGGCGGAAATTCATCGCAAGGGCGGAAGGAAGATCGCACCTGCGAGGTCGCAGGTGCGGGAGATGGGTTCGCAGGCACGGGCTCTGAGTGTTAAGTGAAGGATCGCAGGTGCGGTCAATGTGTCGCCCCTGCAGACCCGCCGTTGCGGTAAAGCGATCGCAGCCGCGGAGCCTGGGCGTTTAAGTGATTTTCGCAGGTGCGTTTAAAATGTCGCGCCTGCGGAGTAGCAGGTGCGAGAAAAAAATACCGCTGTTGCGGAAATGCCTGGGCAGAAATATAAAAGGCAGCCTTCGCGAAATTTATCCTTTTTCACCATTTTTACACACGGGTTGGAGGTT
>MDKH01028125.1:0-16115 GCA_005239495.1 Nicotiana undulata
TTATTGCCCAGTTTTTACCCAGATTTCCGACCGACTTCGGTCGAAAATTAATTAAGTCGGTCGAAAATTTCAAATTTATTACCTAGTACAATTCAAGTTTTGCGACCGAATTTTGGTCGGAAATAGTGAATATATATATATTTTTAAAAAAAAATTATGAATTTATATATATTTCTAAAAACAAATTAATAATTTACAAATAATTATTTAATTTAATAAAATTATATTTGTTTTAAATTTCCGACCGATTTCGGTCGGAAACTAAAATTTAATAATCACGCATTGATTTTTGCGACCGATTTCGGTCGGAAATTTCCGACCACTGCGCGGTTGGTGCTCGTTTGCGACCAGCCATTCCCCGTCCAATTAAAATGGGTCGCAATTTGGTCGGAAATTGCTAATTTGCGACCGATTTCGGTCGGAAACTTCGGACGGAAAACACCTAAATTCTAGTAGTGGAATTAGGTCCAAGTTCAAAGAGTTAATTTCTATCAAAGTAATGTCAAAATTGGGGTGTATGATAATTTTAATGTGTTTCTTGATTTTACAAATGAGGATGATTTTAATCTAGTATGGTACAAGCGAGTTATTGAAATAGAGGGACACCAAATGTGGCTTCAGAGGTGGTCGCCGTATTTTAAGCCGGAGGAAGACTTACCCGTTGCGCCGGTATGGGTTCTGTTACCTGGGTTGCCCTACCATATTCATACATGGCAGTACATTAGGCAAGTCGTAAGTGTTGTCGGAACTCCATTGGAGATGGACCTAGCTACGCGAGGCAAAACTAGACCTAGCATGGCAAAGATTCGGATTGAAATTGATTTACTCAAACCACAACCGGATGCTGTGTATGTTGGGCAGATTTTTGACAATGCTCCTCAAAAAGGTTTCATCCAAAAACTTGAATATGAAGGGGTTCCAAAATATTGTAAGCACTGTAGGAAATTGGGACATAATATGATGAATTGTAGAATTCTTGAAAGGAAAAGAGAGCTGGAAAAAAAGGATCTTGAAGACAATTTGAACAAGGAGGAAACTGAAAAGATTGATGAAGCGTGCAAGGATAATGAAGCAGTGGAAAAGGAGAATGAAACAAAGGAAAATGTTAGCAAAAGAACTGAAAATATGCAGGGGAAACAGAGGAAAAATAGAGCTGCTACTGTGCAAAAACCATATGCTACATCTGTGCACGCTCAATAGGTTGCTGCTTCTGTGCAATTTCAACAGAAGGATTCTGCTGGGCTCATTCAAAAGAATGTTGTTGCTGTGCAATTTCAACAGAGTGATGCGGTTGGGATCGTTCAACAGAACTTGAAGAATGCTCAAACCAGTAAAAATTATTTGATAAGGCAGCACTACATCAAACAACGGACCACAGAAAAGGCAAAAACAAAAAACACAATAGTGTACAAAAAAGAAAGACAAAAGTCGTTTTCAAACCTATCAAAGTGTCCAACTTACAAAAGAACAAAACAAAAGTGATTCCTAATGATATAAAAATTAAGAGTTCGAATGAAGGCTGTCCTTTGCACATGACAGAAGTGAGCAACAGCGACAAATGTGAAGGAAATGACAACAACATTGAGACAAAGATTATTACACAAACTGAAGACGACAAATCTGATGTGAAGTCGTGTAATGTGAAGGATAGGACAACCAATCAAGTGGAATGGAAAATGTACATCAACGAGTCTGTTAGTGTCCCTTCGAATATATAGAACTTTCCTGGTATATGCCTTGAAGTTGAATTGAGTCAGATGAAACAACAAGACAACAGTATTTCCAAACAGGAGCAGCAACAGTGTAATAGTGATTATGTGTCTCTATGGAAGGAATCGCAAAACCAAATTGAGATCAGACCAAGATAATGAAGAAGGTTTTTCCCCTGTGATTAAAAGCATGAAGCAGAACAAGAAAAAGGAAAAGAAGAAAAAGCAATTTGAGAAACTTCCTTCTTCAGGGAGTTATATCAAACTAATCCCCTCAATGTTTCCATGATAAGTTTAATATTTTGGAACATTAGAGGGGTGAACACAAAGAAATCCATGCCAAGACTTAAAAAACTTATCAACATCTACAAAGTGGATTTCATAGCTCTTATGGAACCTTTTGCTAGTTTGAACAAAATTGACAAATATATGAGGTATCTTAGACTCAAACACTGTATGACTAACACAAACGGGCAAATTTGGCTCATGTGGTCTGAAAACTTCCACTCTAGTGTGATTAGTGCTGATGAACAACAGATAACTATCAAGATGAAAAATATGGTGGATGATAAGAGTATGTTCATTACTGCGGTTTATGCAATATGTAACACAAATGACAGGAAAGAACTCTGGAACAGTTTGGAAAATACTCACATGAGGGTGAATGGCCCTTGGTGTATCGTAGGTGATTCCAATGTTATTTTGGACCCGGAAGAGAAGCAAGGAGGTCGACCTCACATAATGTACAAAAGTTTTGATTTCAGCACTTGCATGAACAACCGTGAAGTTAAGGATTTGGGTTATAGTGGACCTAAGTTCACTTGGAGCAATAAGTGGGAAGCTAGAAGAAGAATATGGAAGAGGCTTGATAGAGTCTTTATTAATGACGCATGGGGGAAGCTTATACAGAATAATGTGGTCAGGCATCTTCCAAGAACGGGCTTGGATCATAGACCTCTACGTCTCAAAAGTTATAATAAAATCAACAATGGCATTAAGTATTTCAGATTCCTTGAATTCTGGGCGGTTCAACCATCTTTCATGAACATGGTCAAAGAAGTGTGGACCTCAAATGTTAGGGGGAACGCCTTGTGGAAACTTCAACAAAAACTTAAAAAGCTCAGCAAAAGACTTACCCGTTGGTCCAAAGAAGAGTTTGGTAATGTTTATGAACAAGTGCAATACTGGAAAGCAAAAATGATTGTCCTAGAAGAGCTTGATATACAAAACAAGTCTGATTTATCCACGGAAGAGCTAAACAAAGGGCAAGTTGAATATATCAAATTGATGAATATGCAAGATTCTATTCTTAAATAGAAGGCGAGGAAGGTGATTCCAATACTAAGTATTTTCATAGTTTTATCAAGGAAAGAAGAAGAAGACTCCAGCTTCACAGGATCAAGGATCATAGGGACATGTAGGTTGAAGGGGTTGAAAACATTGCAACAGCTGCTGTTAGACACTTCAACAAGAGATTCAATATCAAGCACCACTTCAATGATACTGAAGTTCTAGAATGTATTCCTAGGATTGTCTCTGACAGTGATAATGAGGCTCTGACGGCCATCCCTGATATGGAGGAAGTCAGAGCAGCTATTTTTGATATGGGTACTAACAGTGCTGCTGGTCCCGATGGCTTTAACGGTACCTTTTTCAAAAATGTTGGGATATTATCAAAGAAGATATCACAAACTTCGTGCAAGAAATTTTCAATGGAAAAAGACTGATTAGTTTCTATTCCCACACATGCCTAGTTCTACTCCCTAAAGAAGAATCCCCAGGCAACTTCTCTAAGCTTAGACCCATCAATCTTAGTAATTTCACGGCCAAGATCATTTCCAAGATCCTATCTAGAAGGCATAATCCTATGCTTGATAAGATCATCTCTGATAATCAAAGTGGGTTCGTCAAAGGAAGATCCATTACTGAAAATATTTTGCTTGCTCAAGAAATATCTCAGAACATCAAGAAAAAAAACTGCGGAGGTAATGTTATTATCAAATTAGACATGGAGAAAGCATACGACAGAATGTCATGGTGCTTTATCTCTTCTGTTTTGAGGAAATTTGGTTTCTCGGAAGAATGGATTGACACCATCTGGAGCTTGGTCAACGATGTCTGGTACTCTATCATTATTAACGGCAATAGGAGAGGCTTTTTCACCTCCTCCCAGGGCTTGAAACAGGGAGACCCTCTTTCTCCTTCTTTGTTTATCATAGGTGCAGAAGTTCTAACAAGACCTTTGAATAACTTATTTGAATGTGCATATTTTACACATTTCAGCATGAATCCCAAAGGACCAAAGATTAATCATCTGGCTTATGCAGAAGACATTGTCATATTTTGTGAGGGTAATAGGAATACCATCAACCTTATCAAAAAGCATATTAGGAGATATGAAAAGGCTTCAGGGCAAAAAGTAAACAACAACAAAAGTTTTTTCATCGCAGCTCCTAACACATCAGTATCTAGAATCAATAGAATTCGACCAACTTCAGGATTCATGGATAGAAAATTTTCTTTCACATATTTGGGATGCCCTATATATTATGGATGGAAGAACACAACCCTATTTGAAGACATGGTGGCTAAGATAGTCAAAAGGATCAATGGTTGGCAAGGTAAAATTCTTTCTCCGGGAGGTAAAATCACAATGATCAAGCATGTTTTGCAATCTCTCCCCATTTATACCATGTCTGCAATGACCCCTCAAAAACGCACCATTAACCTTATGGAAAAACATTTTGCCAATTTCTTCTAGGGTTCTACTGAGGGATCTAACAAATACCATTAGAGCTCCTGGCACAATATGTGCCTTCCCAAGGAGGAATGTGGCATCAGAATTAGGAAATTGTTGGATGTAATTGACACATTTAGTATCAAGAGATGGTGGAGGTTTAGAACGCAGAACTCCTTATGGGCTAAATTCCTCAGACCAAATATTGTACAAGATCCCATCCGGTTAAAAAATTTGTGGCATCTGCGGATTCTCACAGTTGGAAAAATCTTTTAAAGACCAGGCCAAATGTAGAGTTACATATCAAATGGAGCATACAAAATGGATCATCAAGTTTTTGGTGGGACAATTGGACTGGAAATTGTCCTCTTGCGCACCAGATTCAGGGAAACAGAATGTCGGCCAAAACCCAGGTTAAGGAATTCATTATTGAGGGGCAATGGGATGTTAACAGGTTATATCAGGTTCTTCTTTCTCACCTCTCTGACTCTATTTGTAAAATTGATATAGAAAATGAATCGGAAGATGATTTTCCTATTTGGACCTTGTCGGAGGATGGCAATTTCTCCAATAAAACTGCTTGGCACTCAATTAGATATAAGAAACAACAAAACAGTTTTTTAAAAAGGTTTTGGCATCATTCGATTCCTTTCAAAATGTCTTTTCTTACATGGAGAATTATGAAAAAGAAGCTACCTTTTGATGATATGATATGTAAATTTGGTACTAACATTATTTCGAGATGTTCTTGCTGTAGTGTTCCACAGGTGAAATCGATGCAACATGTTTTTGTGGAAAGCAAAGCTGCTACGCACTTATGGGAACAAATTGGCTGCCCAATGAGTATCAAGCACCGAAATGCACCTGTGATTTCTATTTTCAAAAACTGGTGGGATGCAAAATCTATTAATAAAATTCATGGAATGGTATTCCAAGTGGCTCCAATATTCATTTGCTGGGGGATTTGGAATCAAAGAAGTGCATGTAGATATGGCTCGCAAAGGAGATTCCAACTCAATATCATGAAACGCCAAGTAACATGGAACATCAACACAATTATAGCTAGATACATCTCACTTGGAGAAACACAACATCACTGTCCCTCTCTTTGCAACAAAATTGAAAGGGTGAAGCCTGTTAAAATATGGAAGCAAGTCCAATGGCACCCTCCAACCCAAGGCAAGGTCAAAGTTAACAACGATGGAAGCTACATCAAAGAAAATGGGAAAGCATGTATAGGTAGAATCATTAGAGATGAGAGGGGTGAATGCATCATGGCCTTTGCATTCAAGATAGATTGTGATAGTCACAACATGGCCGAGGCTATAACTGCGGAGTTCGGAGGAAAATGGTGCAACCGGTTGGGTTTCACTAATTTTGTTCTTGAACTTGATTCAACTACTATTGTGGACATGGTCAACAATGTGGGAAACAAAAGCTGGAAATTGAAGACAATGGTAGATAGAATTTCAAGCTTGCTTCATGAAACAAATGCAACGGTTCAACACTGTTATAGAGAAGAAAACCAAGTTGCGGATGCCTTAGCTAAAAGCGCATCTATCTATGGTACATGTATGATATGCCAATCCTTTGAGCATCTACCTAAGGAAGCTAAAGGCCCTTTCATTATGAATAAGTGGAAAATGCCACGTAAATACGAGAAGAATAACTTTTTTGTTAGTTAAGTTTGTTGTATATATGGTTGATAGTAGAGTGGTAGTTTATCTCTACTGTCATTTTTTGGGTGATGGCAATCACCAAGTTGTATTTTGTTTCGGAGGTAAGGCCTCCCCTCACTGATCCTTTTTTGCAATACAACACCTAGGCCTCTGTCTGGGGAACTTTATATATTAAAAAAATAGTAATAGTTTCATTGTCTATCTTTCAAGGTTGAAAAAATATCTAATTATTTTATGCTCCACTATCAAGCAACTAAATGAGGATAACCATATACAAATGTCAATTTGAAGAATGTGTATCTTATTCTTTAATTTTTGTTTTTTTTGTAATAAATGTGAAAATGTACTACCAGTCCGTCAAACAAATTCAGATTCACAAAGAGGGAGCATTTTACCTGCTGATCCAGGAAAAGCCTCGGTAAAACCAAACAAATTAAATCATCTACGACATCCAGTATCTATCACTAGGTACATAGCCTATGTATTATATGTCTAGCCTTCCTAGCTCATTTTGCATGCTTTATCATGTCCGCTCTTTCTCTAATTACACTTTGGATCGGTTGCACTATGATATTACTCTATACAGTAGAGTCTCTAAACATCTTCCAGTTTCTTGCCTGCCAAATCTGGTGTAAGCTTGCTCCATAAACTGTTGCGATAATGCTCTTCTTCCACTACAAGAAAAGGGACTTTTTGCGGCAACATTTAGTGGCGACTCTATTTCCTGCAACAAATATTATACTATTAGCTGCGAGTTTAAAAGTCGTTGCAGAAGGTAAATATTTACTGGCGAAGTTTTTAGATCGCCGCTAATATGCTCTACTAATACCGAATTTTATATTCCCTCTAGGAATATAATTTTGGCTCCATAGTTCTAGCAGCGACTTGTAAATAGTCGCCTCAAAAGGACAACTTGTAGCGACTAATAGAGTAATTGATTTTATTTTAAAATAGAAAAAAGTAGTACTAAATAGAATGTCCAAGAATATCTGCTCTCTTCGCTAGGTTTCTTTGCTCCAATAGTAGTTCTTTGTAGCGTTTCTTCTCCATAAAATTCTCCATATTTTCTCTGCTCAAACATCTCATAATGTCTCAAATCGCTAAAATCACAACATGTGAACCACTCGGTAGAGACAACTCAAAAACCCTAATCACACATTGTGAATTGTAACTCCATCAGGTATGTGCTCAAATCCCAAATCCTTTACAGTGATAATTATATTCTCAGATTTTACCTCAAATTTCTCTGACCCATTTCAAAATCTACAGGAATAGCTGATTGTCTAAAGCCAAAGAAGGAAGGAGGAAGGTTCAAAGTTTCAAAATCAATGCGAGGGTAAGCTATTCGAAGTTTTGAGGGTACAACGTCTATCTATCTCTATTTTTGTTTCCCCTATTTTGTCGATTCTTGGTATTGACAGTCGTCTCTTAGTTATCTGTTTCTTTGGATGTGCTTAAAGCTTTATTTTATTGTTGAAGTTCTAGACCTTTTGGTATTATTATTGTGATTGAATGTTTGATATTACACTGGGTATCTTAAATTTTGTAAGTTTTGCAAAGAAAAGGACTTCATTAATGAAATACTTGCTTCTTAAAAAAAAGAATAATGTAACATTTTTCTTTCAATGATATTTTTTTAATATAATTTTGGATAAAAGAAAGTGAACCAGTACCCTAAGATTGAAATGTGATGTTTAAGGTTCAAAGTGCAACACTTATAGGTGTAGAGTGTATTGTCAGTTTGGTGTGTCAAGGCGATTCTTATATTTATTTCATGATATCTTGCACTTTCTCCTTACTTTCCTGAATGGAAATGTAGTGAGACATTACTTTATTTTAAATGAAAAAGAACATTTCCTTTTTCAAAACAAGCCTGAATGGAAAAGAGAGATTAAAGTGCCCTTTTTGTCAATATCTTCATTGCAGTAGGTATTAATGTGGATTCCAACAAGAATGATTTAGTTAATTATTTTGTCTCATCAGCAAATGGATATCTTGTGATCGGTTTGATTCATAAACTTGGTTTATTAACAGTTTTCTAATAAAAAATTTCTGAATGTTATCCAAATAGTTTTATATTTTAATGCAAACAAGATTTCTTCGTCATTGCCTAGCTTGCACTTCATTTTTAACCCCGCACTTTATATGGATTTATTGGTCAGTTTAGGTCTTACATCTTTATTTTTCTTTTAGATTGAGTTTATAACCAGAGATTGGTTGTTTCTTCTTAAATACTATAATTTATTAAATGTTAGTTTCTTTGATAAGACGTACTATATCTTATGATCCCTATGAAATCAGATATCTGGTGGTGCCTAATTTCTATTTGGAAGTAAAATCACCAAAAGGTGCAAACATTCCAACTTTATTTCCTTTCGGAGCTAGCTTCTCAATTTTAACCTATTAATTGGATAGAGTTGGATAATGATTTACTTTGCTGCATATGCATTTCTATCTTTAATATTCTTGTTATCTCTAACATGGTAATATTTCTTGTGATTGATTTCTTATACGATTCATTTGATACTCAAATGAGATACTGAGATGATTCTTTAATTTGAGAGTTGTCTCTCTATGCAGGACCGTAAAGAAGATGGATAGCTTTTGTTGACCCAATTTTCCGATTTGACTGATGCATTTGAAAATCTGCTAGTAGCTAAGACGATTCTCCTCTGAAGATCATCTTAAATATACTTGTAGTTCTGATCAACTCTTCATGCCACATGTTTCCCAATTTCTTATTTGTTTCAAGAAAGAATCCTTTGGCAAATCAGATCAAAGATGTATAACTATGCAAAGCATTAATGATCATTTCCAATAGCAGGATCGCATTTTTAAAAGCCCCTAAACCAGCATAAGAATCTGAACACCTTGAAATAAGCACAACTGCTTAGATGTTGAGTATTTTGATTTTCAGAAGCAGAGCTATTCAAACAAGCTTACAGAAATAAGATGAGGTTAATAGCTTGGATGAGTTAGTCGTATATCTAGCTATACAACAAGAAAGGTAAGCTTTCAAAGTTTCAATACCTTTATGTAATCATATTTTCTTTTAGTACTACTGCTCTCAATATCCACCTATAAAATCTCACCACCGAAATTTGAATGTTTCCATGTCTTTGTGCTGAGGAATGCTTGTATTTGTCCATGTCTTTGTGCTGAGGAATGCATGTTCACCATGCACGACTTCAGTTTTTGTAGCCTCTTCCAATACCAACTACTATCAGCCTGAGGTATGTGATTTCAGAAATTCACTCCATTGTTCATATAGAGACCATGTACCCATTTTACCCATAGGTTATCAACTTTTTCCATAATCAACCAAATCATTTTACCTACAAAAACTTTATTCCAATTCTTACATCCTTTTACATTTAAACCACCATACTTCTTAGAATTGCAAATTTTCTCCCATGCAACTAAAGACATTTCTTCTTCTATTCTGAGCTTCCTCATAAAAAAACCCCGCACTTCCTATCTACCTCATTCAACACACTTTGAGGCAACACAAATACTACAAGCCAAAAATTATGAAATGAGAATAGCACAAAGTTTATTACCTGCAGCTTCCTAGCATATGATTGATGTCTTGCAAAAGTTTTCCTAATTTTCTCTGTGATCTTGACAATCAATTGGTGACACTCCATTTTGTTTCACTTTCTGGGGGATAGGGGAAGGCCCAGGTATCTGATAAAGAAAGTTCCCTAGGTAAAGCCCATCATTTGAACTATTCTTGCTTTTGTCTCCTCATTAACTCATGCTATGGATATATGTGATTTATCAATGTTGGCCACTAGCCCAGATGCCTCTGAAAAGTGGTGCAATGCTTCCATTACCCTCTTCACTGAGCTATCATTTGCTTTACAAAATATCATTAGACCATCAACAAAAATCAAATGTGTAAGCTTTTTTCTTTTACACATTGGGTGATATCTGAAGTTTGGTAGCTAGCTCATCCTATTTAGAATTCTTGAGAGGTACTCCATGACCATGAAAAATAACAATGGAGAGATTGGGTCCCCTTGACGCAAGCCCCTCTTTCCTTCAAAATACCCCTGCCATGTACCATTCACTTTGACTGAAAAAGTAGTAGTGGTCACACATGTCATAACTAGCAGTGTGAATCTGCTCGGAAAACCAAATCTTAGCACCATATCTGCTAAGAAATCCCATCTAATCTTGTCATAGGCCTTCCTTAGGTCTATATTCACTAATCACCTCAGAGTAGTCTTCCATTGGTAGTGCCTCAAAAGGTCATGGCATATGAGGACATTTTGGACCAAAGATTTACCTTGCACAAATGCCGCCAATGATTCATTCACTAGGTGTAGCACTAATTGCATCAATCTTTTGCATAACATTTTTGAGATGCACTTATATACTACATTACAACATGAGATGGGCATGAACTGGCCAGCATTTACCGGATTGGCAACCTTTGGGATCAATGTAATTATTGTAACATTTATTTTCTTGAGGAGTTCCCCATATCTAAGAAACTCCAATACAGGCCCAGTCACATCAAAAGCCACGATATCCCAAGCTTCCTTGAAAAACCCACTTCCAAATCCATCTGGTCCTGGATTTTTATTCACATTAATGCCCTACATAACTTCTTTTACTTCTTTATCAGTATAAGATCCCAACAGTTGCATTTTTTGATTGGCAGTCAACCTGTACCCATTCTCCATGAACTAGCGGACTATACCTCATTTACATTCTCTATGTTTACCCAATAACTTCTTATAGTAATCAACAAAAATGTCTTGTAACGATCCGGTCGATCGTTACGTAGAATCTGCATTATAATTACTGTTATTGACTTATCATAGGTTGGTTATACTGTTATTGAAGTGTTAGAGTTGGTAGTCTTGAAATCGGAATGGGTATAATGAGAATTTAGTCACTTAGTCTTTAAAAATAGCCTTAGAATGGGAAAAGTCAACTGAGAGTTGACTTATTGGTAAACAACCTCGGAATGCGGATTTTATGGCTCAGATAACTTCGTTAGGTGATTTGGGACTTAGGAGTGTGTTCAGAATATTTTTGTGATGTCCGTTGTAGATTTAGGCTTGAATTGGCGAAAGTTAGTTTTCGGCGATTTTCGGTCGGCAGTGGAACATGTTCGTAATGTCATTTTGGATGTGTTTGCAAAATTTCAGGTCAATGGAGTTGTTTTGAATAGTTTCGGCATTGTTGGTGAATTTTAGAAATTTGAAAGTTCTTAGGCTTGAATCCAATATCATTTTGGTGTTTTGAAGTTATATTTAGTGTTTTGAGAGTGCAACTAAGTTTGAATGATCATATGTGACGTGTTAGTATGTTTGGTTGCGGTCCCGAGGGGCTCGGGATTGAATTCGGGTGTTTAACGGAGGTTTGAACTTGGAAACTGAAGCAATGCAGCTGCTGGTGCTGGTGTAACCGCACCTGCGGAAGTTTGACCGCAGGTGCGGGCCCGCAGGAGCGGACAAGGCTCCACAAGTGTAGGGAGGTTGCAGGTGTGGTTGGGGGACCGCAGGTGCGGTCCCGCAGGTGCGAGCAATGGGTCACAGGTGCGGAAACCCCTGGACAGAATATAATTAAACCCTTCCGCGACCTTAACCTATTTTAACACCATTTTTGAACGGGAAGAAGCTTTTGAGGCGAATTTTAAGAGGGAAAATCAATGTTCATCATAGAGGTAAGTATTTTGGACCTTAAAACTCGATTATAGGTGATTAAGGAACATAATCTCAGTGTTTAATTCATGAAAATCAGTAGAAAAAGGTGGGGTTAGGGCTTGAAATTATGAGACCTTTAGGGGTCGATTTGAGGGGTCAAACGAACTCCGATTTTAGCGTTCTTTATATGTACGGACTTGTGAGATGATGAAGAACATCTTTGTATAAAAATTTCCGAGTTCCGAGATGTGGGCCCGGTGATCGGGTTTTAGCAAATTTCGGGTTTTGAGCTAGACTTGGTATTTTTCAATTGAAATTTATTCCTTAAGCCTAATTTGATGATAAAAATATGAACTTGGTAGATTTGGAGCATCCGGAAGTGGATTCTAGAGGAAAGTGTATTGCGGAATAATTCCCGGGCTAGTTAGAGGTAAGTAATGTCTTTAAATCCTGTCCTGAGGATATGAAACCCCGGACTCTGCACCCTTCAAGGGTTTTGGAATGCAAAGATTGGAACTTTGGAGATATATTCCCTATTTAGGCAACTATTGAGTTGCGAAACCAATTTTTAAGCCTATGCTTAATAGTATTGATATATTTTGATATGATTTGGGTTGTAAGCCATGTTTGGGGCCTAGTGCCGATCTGTTTACCCTTTGGGGGCTGTTTTCACTATTTTCCTCACTCGATATGTTATGTTTTCACTCAGTCTTTTCTTGATAAATGTTTGACATTCAGATTATTTTTATACTATTTATTGAAAAATGAAATACTGTTTTTGGGTCGAGAACCCGATATATCTATGGCCTGAAGGGCAAGTGGAGAGTGTCTAACTGAGTGAGGTTGCAGGCCTATATTGTGAGGATATTATGATATGAGTGTGGCTGCTGGCCAATATTGTGAGTGATTTATGCCATGATGTGGCTTGTTTATAACTCTTGGGCTTTAGGAGCCCCTCCGGAGTCTGAACACACCCCCAGTGAGCGCAGATACCTAATGAGTGATGCCCGCGGGGTTTATACTGAGTGATTGCGAAGATGCCTGATGGGCTGATACTGAGTGACTGTGAGGATGCCTGATGGGCTGATACTGAGTGACTGTGAGGATGTCTTATGGGCTGATATTGAGTGATGGTGAGGATGCGTGATGGGCAATTTCTACGAGAAATGATTTTGGCCCGAGGGGCAGATGTTTGAAAATTTATACTGAGTTTTTGACTACGATTCACTTCGTCTTTTTTTCAAACTGATTTCTACTGAGAATTTTACTGAGATATATTGATATTATACTTGTTTTTCAAAGGATTTCTGGAAATTGGTTTTGAACTTATGTATTTGATGAATACTACCTGGTGACTTGGTGTTTTACTAGTTTTTTGTGAATTGGTGTATCTGTGCTGTGTGTTTTATATTTCTCAGACCGTGATTTATTTTCATTACTACTAAGTTGGCGTACTCATCAATACTCCCTGTGCCTCTGTGCACAGATCCAGGTGACGGTCCGGAGCAGTAGCTGTCCTTGTTCGTATTCAGCAGTTGACGGGATTTCGAGGTAGCTGTCCAGCGTCCACAACTTTTCCATATCCCTTCCTTATCTAGTTTTAGCATTTCATTCCTAGACTTTATTTGAGACATTAGTAGAGTTAGTTTTATTTCGTAGATGCTTATGACCATGTTGACTCCAGTCTTGGGAGGTTTTGTTTAGATTATTATTGGGGCGCTAAGACCTAAATAATTTATTTTATGCTATGTTTGCTATTTATTATTGAATTGTGAAGTATTATAATAGAGAGAATGAGTAGTTATGTGATGGTTGGCTAACCTAGTTCCACGATAGGCGCCATCACGGCCTGTTAGGATTTGGTTATGACATGTCTGCTATTGTATCTGGTTCATTTTGTATTTGATCACTATGGTCTTGTAATTGTGTCACCGCCTGCATTAGCTTCCGGTGCTTAATTACTGAGAAGAAGTATCTGGTCTTGTCATCTCATGCCCTAATCCAAGTTGCTTTACTTCTTTGCTGAAGGAACATCTCTGTTAAATAGCTCGACCTTACGAATTTTGCCCCCATAACCTTCTCCTCTATCGGTAAAGCAGTGTTCAGTGGGAACTTCTGAAGTTCCTCCCGACATCTTAGTAGATTGACTTTATCCTTTGCTGCCTCTTCCACAAAGGTTTCCTATGTAAGGTCTTCAATTGTCGTTTAGCAGCTTTAACTTCTTAATTACTTGGAACATTTTATACCCCTAATACTCTGAGAGTATACATTTTCCACAATTGTCATAAACTTTGGATGAGTACTCCACATGTTACTGAATGTTTTCCTTGCATGGTAGTTAGTCTATGGTATTGTGATCTAAATAGGACTATGATCTTAATTTTTGTTTTGTTACACAAAAATAGATTTTAGTAATATTATGTGATTATTTATATTTTTATATAAAATGATTCGAAATTCACGTGTAACGTACGTGTCAAGAAATTAGTATGAGATATGCATTTTTCAGAAACTTTTGTTTGTCAATGAAAAGTCTTTCACGTGACTTATTGAACACCAAATGAGTGAAGCAATTGTATTTGAATCGATTAGTCATTATGGGGAGCCAAATATTAAATTTATCTTTGGGAAAAGGGTAAAATTTGTTCTCAAAATTAAGCAATTTTTTCATCCATTAAAGTTTTGGTCGGTTTAAGAAAAAGTCTTATATTTTCTCATTGACAGTAAACAACACGTCAACTGGAGGGTAATTTGAAAGTATAATCAATAGTTGAGAGGTAAATACGAACTTTTTTTTCTCGAAGAATTTGAAAACGTGGAGTACCACCCATTTCACAATGGAGCTTTATTAATGATACGGAAAAGGTCTAAAAATGTCACTCAACTTTCAGAAATGGTCTATTCATGCTATTTGTTAAAAAAAATATTCATTTCATGCCACTGACGTTACACATTTGGCTCATCCATGCCATTATTGACTAACGACTCAATTTTTATTTTATTTTTAATTTTTTTTAAACCCCAACATTTCCACGTGTAATGTCCCCATTCGTCCGAATTAACCCATGACCCACATTATAAATATTAAAAATTGAGCCGTTAGTCAATAATGGCATGAATGAGCCAAATGTGTAACGTCAGTGGCATGAAATGAGCATTTTTTTAACGGATGACATGGATAAACCATTTCTGAAAATTGAGTGGTATTTTTAGGCCTTTTCCGTTAATGTTAATAAGGCAAAATACAGGACGATCTGTAAACAATAGCTATATGAGTGAACCAAAAGTATGACGGAAGACAAAATTGATTAATCCGAAACCTGAACATTTTCTCTTTAAGTAAAGCAAAAGAACACTACAACATCGGCTGCTAGAATTTTGATGTTGATAAAGAAAGAAAAGTCCTATGCTCCTGGTTACAAAGGGTTTTTGTAGCAATTATTTATTTTTATATATGAGTTTAAGTTATATATACTATCAATACGAAGAAATTTTACACTATCATGTTACATTTACTTATTATAGTAGGCTATTTGCTTTATTTTTAAGATTACAAATCTTACTTTACATACATGTCAATATCCTTTGGATGGCTGATAACGAGTAAAAAAAAGGTATATATAACTTAAACTCTATACATATATAGAGAATGTCGTGGAATAATTTTCTTTCCAAAAGAACAAAGTCTAACAAAATACGTAAATAAGCGTATAAAATTCCAAAGTGAAGTAGTCCCTTAGCATTTATTCAAGGTTCAAACTCCATTTTCTATGTAATTTGCTTTAGTTAAAGAAAAAAAATACACATCCTCTATTTTGAACAAAAACGTGTTCAAAAGCGGCTGCTGGAAAATAAGGCTAATGATGTGAAGTTAGTTCAGTCACAAGGATTAGGTGTGACAAAATATGCCTAGTATTGTGATTAGGTACGACAAAGTTAATTTTTTTTGTTAATTGAATTGCATAGAAAGAGAAGGGCGATGAATTTTTTCTTTGTCCAATGATTGCTTCTCTACAATTTTTGCGATGGTTGCACTGGCAGTATATCTTGTTGTATTCTGAGGCAGTGGCGGATCTAGTGTGTTGTTACTGAGTTGCTGGGAATCCAGTAAATTTTGCATAGGCACTGTATTTTTATTAAAAAATTCACCAAATATTTATGAATAAATGAACCTAATTATTATTATATATTAGTTTAAAATTATGGTAGAAACTCATAAACTTCAAAGCTTTCATTCCCGCCTACAACACGAAGTTTGATATGTCGCCCGAGTACCGTCGAGGGAACACTGAAATTGTACAACGACTAGGAAAAGTTAGCAATTTTCCAA